>RJWT010028205.1:0-15281 GCA_004365215.1 Cuniculus paca | reverse complement strand
TGGATATGAAGCCCATGGATATGGAATGTTGATTATATTTTGTTTAAAATTTTTTGGTTCTTCTACTCATGAAGGATATTGGCCTATGACTTTCTTTTCTTGTAAAATCTTCGCCTGGTTTTGGAATCAAGGTAAAACTGAGTTATAAAGCTGAGAAGTATTTTTTTCTTTTCAACTTCTAGACCAATGTGTTAATAATTGTTATCATTTCTTCTTTAAATGTTTGTAAAATTGGCCAGTGAAGTCACCAGACATTTCCTGTGGAAAGGTTTGAGTTTATATAGTCCTTCTCAAATTCTTTTAAGGAATTTGTCCACTTGTTCTAAATTATTGAATCTGTTGACATAAAAAAACTGCTCTAGCATTCCCTTATTTCAATATCTGTAGGAACTATAATGATGTCTCCCCTTTGCAAAACAAGTTTATTTTTAAGGCATATAGAAAATAAAGTTAACATTTAATCAGATACTAACTCCTGTCTAGAATTGCTCTGCTATATTCCAGTCTCCACACACTTTTACTTCAGTAATCATCTCTTCATACATTTCCTCCTGTTGAAACTGATACTCTGTTGACTTGTTTTTTCAAAGATTGCTGTTAAACCTTGTTCTGGTACTTTCCCACTTACGTGTTTGAATCTTGCCATATGTGTAAGGTGGTTCACTATTGTTTCAGTTTGTCAGCCTTACAAGGGCTGTTATTTAACCTGGGCCAGTATAGCTGATCCAGAACTTGAGGTATGCTACTGTTTATCATTTCTGCTTCTCTGAGTCTTGTGCTTCCTGACAGGCTGCATTACCAGGATCCCTGCATTTCATCGAGAGCTTGGCCAGTCTTTGTTGCCTCAGCACCTCCAACCCCTGGTTAGCTACAGGACAACTACTAGGGTTGCAGCAGCTGCAGCTACTCTCAGACCCTTTCTGAGGGAATCTTCCTTATTCAATCAATATTGAAATTTATGTCTTATCTCTCATTTCCCCTGATAAGGTTGGTTAGACATTTATCAATTTTATCTTTCAAATACCAGATTTTGGTTTTATAGCAACTATGTCTGTTTTTGCTTTCAATTGTATTTTTGTTCATACTGTTTTCTAGTTTGTGTTGATTTTTGGACTTTAATTTGTTCTTCTTAGTTTGGGCTTAGAGCATTGAGGTGAGGGCTTTTTGTTTTCTAGTTTAAGCATGTAATATTATACCTTACAGTCTATGTACTACTTTAGTGTCTTAGTTACTTTTCTCTCATTGCTGAGACAAAATACCCAACACCTAAAGTTAAAGGAGGAAAGGTTTTAGGTCACAGTTTGTAAAGGTTTCCATTCATAATCAGCTGGCTCCAGGGCAGGGTGGCACATGGCAGAGGGGTACCATGTGGTGGGAGACAGCAAAAGGAAGCAAGTGATGAAGGAGGAAAGAGCTTCTTTCTGCCCCTTTTATTTTATCCAGATTGCTGGAATTAGGGCAGTGCCAGTCCAATCAATGGACTAATCCAGCAGTCACGCACCCTTAATCCCAGCATTGCACTGTGAATCAATCACAAACTCGAGATTCACAGATCTAAAAGTGTGTGATGCTTTGTGGGGTAATCTAGACACAAACCATAACATTTAGTGTACTTAACTCCACACATTTTAATGTGTTGTATTGTCAATGCCATTCCATTCAAAATAGTTTTTTTTTGTCACAATAGGATTTTATTTGTCACTATTAAAAATTGCATTTTAAACAGACTCTTGGACTGGTGGTTCATAGCCATCAGCTCATTCAACTTTAGCTCCAGTCTCATCCCCAGTAGCTTTTCCAGAGCTACTACCTTCACCATGAAGCTCCATGAGTTTTCCCAACTCAAACTTGGGTTTCTTCAGCATTTTATTTTTCTGATGAAGGCATCATGAAGAGGACAAATAGACTGGCAGGGCTTTTCTATGTCTTTTCCCAATGCTGTCTGGAATCAGTTTATTGACCACTTCCTTTAAGTCATTTGTCTGTACCTCTCAGGTCATGATTTCCATCATCTTCTTCCAGATTTGGCAAACTTGTTGGTGCTGAGCATGAGAGGTCTTCCGTATCTGATTGTTTCATTTTTTAGTAAAGCCAACACAGAACAAATGAAGCAAATAACCATTGGTAGTCTTGACATCAACATGAGCTTTGATCATGGTCTGCCATTTTTTGACCATGGAACACATTTTGTCACGGGTGAGATCCATGCCATGGAAGTTAGTCAGGCAGTTTTTGCCCTGAACATCTTCAGTAATTAGCTTGAATTTTCTAAAGGCAACTTCATCATTCTGCAGATCAGCAAGGCTCACTTCAAACACATGACCTTTGAGCCAATCAGATGCAATTTTGGTTCCTTGAGTTCTAGTGACTAGTGTTTTCCCAATATTTCTTATGCTGAACATAGCTGGTGCCTTCACATCACACCAGTCTTTTTAGAAAATGGATCAACCATTTTCTTCTTAGCTCCCTTTTTGCCACCTTTCATAAGGTGCTTGTTCTTGCCTACTACCATGGTGCTGCTCAGAGAGCCAAAAGGGTCAAAATAGTTTTTTAAATTCCTTTATGCCTTTCTCTTTGACTCATAAGTTAGTCATATCACTTTCCAAATATTTGAGAATTGACAAAATATCATTATTAATTTCTAGTTTAATTCTAATTGAGCAGAGTACCTATATTACTACAATTATTTAAATACGTTGAGACTTAAGCCCTAGAATATGATCTAACTTGGTGAATCTTTCATATTCACTTGAGAAGAGTTTTATTCTGCTGTTTTTATATGCAGTATTCTTTATAAGTCAATTAGATCAAGTTGACTGATAGGACTATTTAGGTTTTCTATATCCCTACTAATTTTCTGTCTACTAGTTCTGCAGATTACTGAAGCAGCATCAGCATCTCTAAAATTACAAATTTATCAATTTCACCTTTGGTTCTTTCAGATTTTTTGTCAGGAATATTTACATTTATGATTATCATGCATTTTTATTAATTGGCTCCTTATTCACAATGTAATATTCTTTTTTTTCCAGTAGTTCTCCTTGTTCTGAAATCCACTTGGCCTATAAGTAATATAGCCATGTCATCTTCCTTTTGATTACTATTTTTCATGGCATATGTTTTTCCATCCTTTTACTTTTAACATATTTATGCTTTTAGACTTGAGGTGGATTGCTTGCAGATAGCATATAAGTCTACAATCTTGTTTGTTTAATCCACACTAACAATCATTGTCATAAATAAACTTTTTGTGCATTTCTCTCCCTCTCTCCCTCTCCCTGTCCCTCTCCTTCTCTTTCCCTCTCTCTTCAAAATTTGGATGTCTTCAGATACTAGCCAACTTTTCCAGCCACTGTCTGTAATTCTATGTAATGCAATTTCCTCATTCTAGAGATGGTTTATAGTCTCATCATATAAATTAAATGATACTATTCCTCCAAAGAACTTGTGGTATACTTGACACTTCTGTTCTCCCAATCCCAACAAGTCCTTTCAGTGACTTTCAATTAATTCCAAATCTGTTTGTAGCTCAAACCTCCAAATTCACTGTCAGACCTGTTAGGGTTTTCTGGCACAATAGTGAAGCAGAAAATAACAAAAGGGGGCATTTACTGAGGACGTGAAGAGGAACACACAAATGTGGTTGAGCTATTTCCTCTACCAGATATGGGAGGGGAGTTATATGACCTCTGACCGGAAGCCACGCTTGGGGCCAGCACTGATGACGTGTGAGAAACTGATTGGAATTCCCTTCAGGCACTTGGGGAAAGGAAAGAGAAAGTTGTAATTAGGGCTGAAGGGGAAGGAGGAGGTGGTGGTCAGAGTAGACCTCCGCCATAATGTCCAGTGATTTATACTAGGGCAGAAACCTTTCAAGACCCACAAGCCAAAACTCTAATGTCTTTAATGTTTTATAGGTAACTTTTACTCAACACAACTAAAACTGAATTTGTTATATGCCTCATCACATTCTTCCTTTCAAATTTGCACCCGTTTTATGACTCTCCTTTCAGTGAATAGTAGTACTATTCTCCCAATTTCCAACTCAAAATCCCAGGCATTACTCTCTTTTTTACCTCCACCCAACTATTATCAAACCCTGTTAATTATACTCCTATATTTTTTTTCAAATAATTTTCCTTTTCTGACTCTATCTTATCTGAAATATTACTACCTTTTTTCAGACAACCCTCATTTCTCACCTGGACTTCTACAACAGTCTCTAAATAGTTGTTCTTCCTACCTGCAGTCTTGAGGTTCCCAGCATTCTCCTATCCTGCTCCTCAAAAGCCTTATTCATATACTCAAAGTCTTCTGACTTCTATATCTATCCTCATCTCTTACCACTTCCTCCTTAACCAAAGCCACTGTCCCCAACACACATATAAGTCTACACTGATTACCACTGTAGTTCCCAGGTCCTGGAACAATGGGTCTCTTTTGCATCTTTTTTTACTTGCTTTTCTTTTACTTAGAACATCCATCTCATACCTTCACTTGATGAACTTTGATTTATCCTCCAAGTCTCCCAACAGCCTTTCTCCTGACATGCTTTACATGACACTATAACCTGGGTTTTATGTTCTATATGATTTAGCACTTAACACAATAAAGTTATTGTATTTCTCCTATCTCCTGTTAGATTATAAACTTCATGAGCACTGGGACTACCTCATAGTTTATCACTCTATTCACACTGTTAAATTCAGTAATCCTTAGATTATTAATAGAAACAGTTACAAAACAGAACAAAGTTCTCAGTGGCAGAAAAGAGATTTTCATGAAAACATACCAATTCTCAGTTCAGTGCACTGACCATGAGCTCAGCCAAAACTATTCAGTGCCTACAATGTCTACTTATGGTGTGAGGAGTTTCTGGATTTGAATTTAAAAGACTTTTGGCAATTCTCTTCATCTTCTCTAAAATTTTTTTTCTCCATTTCTTACATATGTTGAGCAATACCTATACTGTGGTATTATAGGAGAAACAGATGAGAAAGGAAATAAAATTTTTAATTCAAGTAATTACACTCAACATATTCCTTATTAACTAACCAAAATCTAGATTATTTTTATCTATCAGTGTTCTCTATTAGGAATAATATCCTACACATCTAAATTTATTTACATTTTAATAAAACACAAGATTTAAAAGATTTGCCTTTCTTCTTCAGAAGTCCAAAATGCTTGTTTTAAAACTCTCATCAGCTGGATGTGGTGTTACGCATGGGTAATCCCAGCACTCTGGAGGCTGAGGCAGGAGGATGGTTGTGAGTTCAAGGGCAGCCTGGAATGTATACAGAGACCCTATCTCAAAACAAACAAACAAACAAACAAAACAATAATCTGATATCAACTTTATGAACAGATTTTCAAGTAGTTGCTATGTTTTAAATTAAAATTCTTTTTTTTTTGTCTTTTTGAGAAAGGGTTTCATTATTCAGTTCAGGCTGGCCTTGAACTTGCAGCAATTCTCCTGCCTCAGTCGCCTGAGTACTGGGATTACAGGCATGTGCCACCATGCCCAGCTAAACTGAAATTCTTGATCTCTCTATTATTAAAGAAATACTTAGTTTTGTAAGGCCCACAAAAATTGTCATTGATTTAAAACAAAAAACAGCAAAAATTTTGCATACAACTAGAATTTATTTATTTATTTATTTATTTTTTTGCGGCACCAGGGATTGAACTCATGACCTTGTGCTTGCCAGGGAGGCACTTAGGCCACTGAGCTAAATCCCCAGCACAACTAGTATTTATTAATGAAACATTACAAATAAACAAGCCATATACCACAATGAAAATAACTTTTCAAGATTCTTTTCTCTAAAAATAAAAAAAACACAAGATGAAAAAAATGCCACAAATTTTCTGAAGTGGGAGAGTATATAATAAATATTGTTGCCGGGAGTGGTGGCTCACGCCTGTAATCCCAGCACTCAGGAGGCTGAGACAGGCGGATTGTTGTGAGTTCGAGACCAGCCTGGGCTACAAAGTGAGCTCAAGGCCAGCCTGAATGGCATAGTGAGACCCTGTTTCAAAAACACAAGGGCCGGGGATCTAGCTCAGCGTCCTAAGTGCCTGCCTGGCAAGCACAAGGTCGTGAGTTCAATCCCTGGTGCCGCAAAAATAAATAAATAAATATTATTGTATTCCCCAGGGTCTAATAAAAACTGAAATCCTGACTACGAAGGATATATAGACATATTAAATATACATTATATATTCTCAGTGAATGTTTATGATGAATGTTATAGTTATTCAGCATATTATACTCCCTATTAGTGTACATCAAATTGAAATAAAACCAAGGACAACTAGTTTTTTTTTTTTTTTTTTTGCGGCACTGGGGATTGAACTCATGACCTTGCACTTGCCAGGCAGGCACTTAAGCCACGGAGCTAGATCCCTGGCCCTGGTGTTTTTGAGACAGGGTCTCGCTATGCCGTTCAGGCTGGCCTTGAGCCCACTTTGTAGCCCAGGCTGGTCTTGAACTCACAAAGATCCGCCTGTCTCAGCCTCCTGAGTGCTGGGGATTACAGGCGTGAGCCACCACTCCCGGCTACAGCTAGCTTTTTCATGCCAATTTTAAGATGAAACATTAACAACTATACAATAACTATTCAAAATATTAAAGTGAAAAATAGGTCAAATCAAAAAAAGTGGAACCCTAGAATCCCTCATAGTTTTAATTTATTTGAAACTTATTCATAGATAGTATCAATCAAATGACTAATTTTTCTAACAAGGAGCTGTGTGTGGGTAGACCTTGTCTTTAGCAAACATCAGTTAATCAAGGGGAAGCAGGATTAACTGGTTATTTGTGTATATTTTAAATACAAGGCATAATATACTATATGTAGTCGTGGTAAGCTTTAAAAAAGCTAGTCACATCCCAGGCAAAACATGTATGATAGACAGACCATAAACAGAAACTACCACTGGCACCCAGAAGCAAAATCCAGCTGAGTTTTATACCTAATCCCACTCTCACCTTCAGCTCCCCCCACTTAGCCCCCCAAAAAACAGTAGCTTGATTTACTCAACATTCTGTAGAAGTCAGCGCAAGGCTATCCTTCTGTAAATTCTACTGCAAATGGATTTTCCCTTAATTTTTGTAGCAACAGGATCTTAAAGTATTTACCAGAAGGGAAAGATGAAATTAAGGTCAAAACACTTATGTGCAAAAATAATAAATGATCTGGGCCAGAGATATAACTCAATGGTGTATTCACTTATGGAAAGTGCAAGGTCCTGAGTTCAATTCCCTGTACCAACAAAAAAAAGTTTGAGCCTAGTAGGGTGTGGTGGTGCACACCTGTAATCCCAGCACTCGGGAGGCAGAGGCAGGAGGATCATTGCAAATTCCAGACCAGCTTGGGCTACAAAGTGAGCTCCAGGCCAGCCTGAACCTCATACTGAGATCCTGTCTCAAAAAGACAAATACTACTACTACTACTACTACTACTACTACTACTAATAATAATAATAATAATAATGGATCATCTAGGGGCAATAGAGGTAGAAGTATTACTGATACAAAGAAATCACAAAAAAGTACAAAAAATGAGTATTTTTCAAGTTTTGAACATGGAGCCACAGCACAGTTGAAGAACACTCGTTTTGCCAACTCTACTTCATACTGATACTTTGATCACAAATTATTCCAGTACAATAATAACTGCCAAAACAGCTGGTTAGTCATGTGTCCTTCTTGTTCCTTAGGAAAAAAAAACTGAATCTAAGAGTGAATTTAGAAAAGTAAATCAATGAAACATTTTTTTAGCTTCTTTACTGAAGCAGGACTTCAGTAAGATTTGGAAAGCAAGGCTGAGAACCGTTTGGAAAGGCGACAGTCGCTGGAATGTGCTTAATGAATGAATAATTGCATTCCTCCTGCCTGCCTGGCCGATAGAGTTAAAAAGGAGTAACTGTATCTACAAGCCTTTCACATGGCCTGAAGCTCGCAGTTTGGGTTAGGCGCTCACTTTGCGCCAGGAACTACAGGAGCTACCTCACAGATCTCACCTTTCCACTGCCTTTGAAGCGAATTTTGGGCCTTGGTGAGGAAACTGAAGCCAAGCTCAGCCAGGCAGTACTCCCCAGCCGGCGCAACGCCATTCGCGAGCGAGGGCACCAACTCACCCCCGAGCCCGCACTTGGCACCGGGACGGAAGGCGAGGCCGCAGCCAGGCACTGTGAGTACTCAGCAGGCAGGCTGTGCTGCGACGATACTTTCTTCCTCACCACTCAGGCCACAAGCCCACAAGAAGAGTGAGGAAACTGAGGTCCAAGCCAAGGGACTAGCAAAGGTCCCAGGGCTCGAAGTGGGTAGAGAAGAGCCTCGAAACCTGATTTTTGCAACTCTTCAAGTCCACGGTGTTGCCAAAGACTTCGCTTCATTTAACAGACGCTACACGCTCACAGCCTCTGAGGGTAAGAGCCCGGGCGCTGCCCTCTGGGCTTGTCTTCCGGTCAGCAGCTTCAGTCAGTTGGTGCGGAAAGCGCAGCCCCACCCGCCGCCAGCTGCAAGGCGTTGCGCCAGGCTCACACAGCCGTTCCCAGGCACTCCCCTCTTCTGCCTTTACCCCTTTGCCACCTCCGCCCTCGCCCCAGCCCTGATGTGCTTGCGCTGGGGCAGAGGGCCAGGGGGCGAGAGCCGCGGGATGACACAGGACTCCGAGGAGGCAAGAGGGGGAGGGCTTCGCGTCCCCCACCCCCTCCGTTCCCCGCCCGTGCACCTGCGGGACGCTCGGGCTCAGAGGTCCCGCCCACAGAGCCTCCCCACCCCCGCTGTGTGTGCCTGTCCCGCAGGGGTTTGGGGAGAGCCGGGATGTGGTTGAGGCTGCTGAGGCCCGAAAGCTTCAGTAGGAAGACTGGGTGCAGCAGGCAACACAGAAGGTGGGGGCGTTTCCCCAGAAAAGAAAGGAAGTGGGTGTCACCGCCGCACACATTGCCCTTTTGGCATTTTAGGAGGAAAGTCAGAAGCAGCTGCTACGGATTTCCCCACTTATGGCTAAATGCAAGTCATTTAACACTCCTCCCTCCACACACACACACACACACACACACACACACACACACACACATCACCAAGCCAAGTAATGTTGGGAATATCAGCAGTTCCTTGGACATCAGCTCAAAGTTACGCGTGCACATGCTGGAATAATCATGCTCACCCATTGATGCACTGCTGTAGGCAGGATGTCCAAGTTTCCAGTTTGCGTAACATGCTCCTCTCATCTGAAGCCATCCTGCTGGCCAGTGGCCTGCTCGTAGAACTTTGACATTTAGGCTTCTTCCATTAATTTAACCAATTACATGTATTCGAATGCAGCTTTCTGGTAGGTGGTTTTTTCAAGAAAAGGTAAGGCTCTATCCAGACTGCGTTGCTAAATTCAAAATCTTAAATTATGTGCCTTAGGTAGTTGTGTGCATTTTTAAACCATTCTTCTCAAGCCACATATCCCTTGAAAAAGGGAAGTTGTCACTGTTTTTTAACATTACTTTGAGGCTGGCATGATGGCACATGGAAAGGGGACATTCCTGGGACAAGATGTAAGCAAACGTCTCCCACATTGATCACATTTAATAGCAGTAAGTTTTGCTTGATTATGAGCGTCTATGGACAGATTTTTAGGTTGATGCCTGAGTGCAAATACCATGGGAAGTAGCTCCAGATCTGTTACCAGACCCCTGAATTTCATTTTCTTGTTAACACTATAGAATTTGTGCTGCTTGTGTTTTTTCTCCATCTTCCCTTATGGTGAGTATTGAAGATTATTGTCAGAGATACTGAGGAGGATAGCAGAAGGACTGAGGAACAGGGAAAATTGAACACACATGTGCGTGCGCGCACACACACACACACACACACACATACACACATACCTTCACTGATTTGCTTCCTTTTCACCACTCCTCCAAAGATTTTAGAACTCAGTGATTGCTTTGATTCATATATTTGTTCAATATTTGAAAGAGTATCTTTCCTGTAGTTAGATTTGTATGGCCAACAGTGAAATTCTGACAAAAGAACCATGTTAGAAATGGGAGTTAATGTCAGATAACCAGAGAAAGGAGATTTTGGTTTGGGAAGATATACAATGAGAACTTAGAGAAAGAATGAGAACAAAAATAGAATGGATGGCAGATCTATTAAATTATTGCCTTAAGAGTGATGAACATAGAGGATTTGTTTATTGCCTATTATGACCAAGAATCATTACCAAGTTCTCCTTTGCAGAGTTATTTTGTTAAATGAGCCCAAGAATTCTTTGCAATAGGGTAAGAAGGGAATAGGGTAGGAAGGGTAGGAGGAGTTGGTTGTGCCAGAAAGATAATCTAAGCTCAAGTAGATCTCAGTTCCTTGTTCCATCACACAGGACTAACTAGAGCCAGGTTCTCATGACTCTGCCTGAACTTGGGTTTGTTGCTGAAATTCCCAGAGCATGTACAACCAATATGGTCTCAAATGCTACACTCAGATCCACAAGACTGATTGTACCAGGAAACTTGCTGAATCTTGAGTTCCTTAAGATAGAACACCATGAGACTAGAATAAGTACTGTAATAGACCTCAAATAATAAAGATCCAATTGAAGGTCCTCGTGTAGTTCTAAAATGAAATTCTTAATACTGGCTGAAGGAATTGCATATTTCAAAATTATAAACCACATAGTTGAAAATTCGTAAAAACAAAAAATGTGGGCTGGTGATGTAGCTCAGCAACACAGAGCCTGCCTGGCAAGTGCCATACCCTGAGTTCGATTCCCAGTACCAAAAAATAAAGTATCAGATCATTATGGAGAAGTATCTTGACTTGCAACAGGTTTATATTACTTGATACGATGTTTACAGAAGTATTCAGTTGGTTATTTTGTCAAATCCTAGTTTCTATGATTCTTATCCCAACTCCATGTCAAACTCTAAAGCTTTTTACTCCCTTGTAAAAGCTAAAAAAAACTAAACAGTGTTTTGATTCCCCACTCTGTGAGACTAAAGAATAAACTGTAGCACGAAGAAAGTCCTGAACACAGACTAGGCCTCCAAAACTGCGATTATTTGACAATTAATGAGGGAAATGTCACATCAGCTTGCAACTAAAGTTTTAACAGCCCAGAAGAGCACAAATGAATAATTCATTCATTGTTTCTGTTTATATCCCCCTAACACACACACACACACACACACACACATACACCTTATGGGCTAATCAGGTTCTGCCTTGATTCCTTGATTCAAGACACATTTTTTGGAACAGGACAAGATCCTGGAGCTGTCATTCAAACAAACAGATTAAACATTATTAGGTGACTTGGCCAACACCATATAGCTAGTTAATGGCAGAACTGCAATTAGAATTACTCTCTCCCTCTTCATAGTCAATTATTCTATTCGCCTCCAAAATGACCATTATCAGTTTCCTTTCATAATTTGTGTGTATAACATGTCATTCATTAAGAACCAAAATTTTCTTTCCCCACCTCTTGACTTGGCTTATGACTTCATCTGACCAACAGAATACAGTGAAAGAGCACTTCAGGGCTTGCTTGTTTAGGTCCCAAGAGGTCTGGCAGTGTCTGCTTCTTCCCCACTGAGACACTGGCCTCCATGCTTCAGAGAAGTGGGCTGGACACCTACATGATGAGACTCAGAATATGGATCAGCAGAAAGGCCACAGGAAAGAGCAGCAGAGGAAGGAAGTCTTCCTAAACTACCCCACTGGACTCTGCCCCCGTTCCTGACCTACTGAATGCTAGGTAGACAACTGAAAGACTGCTATACTCTGCCTTATTTTATTAATATCATTACTAAGAAGAAAATCAGGATACAAAATTATGGGTAAGTTTGAAAAGCCTTATTAAGAGATCTGGTCAAGCAACACTTTCACATATATCAATAGCTTTTATCAAAACAAGATGATTTTCTGCTTTTAACTCAATGAAACAGTAATTCAAGTTATAATTTCATAATTTACTGATCAACCAACCCCACTGTGGGTATATTAACTTACATTTAGCATAACTGGATCATTTTTTCAAAATTCTAATATTCTAGTTCTCTAATGCTCCACAGCAGCCCACCAGAAAACTCAGTGGTTTAAAACAACATGGTAGAAGCCAATGTGCCCTTCCTATGAGCTGGCACAAGCCATACAGGGCCCAGGAGGAGAAACAAGAACCCAATTCGCCCTTCCTGTGGGACAACTGATGCATGAGCTGAGAGAAAAGAACCCCCCTACCCTTGCCTGTAAGCAACTGCGATTTAGAGGACAGGCCATGTTGATAGCAACTGAAGTACCAAAACAACTTAATGCTGGTATTGTTTGACTGATTTTGCAGACCTAAGGATGGTAGTCTGAGCATCTATTATAGGATAACAATGCAATTTTTGTTGTTGTTGTTTTTTGGTTGTAGTTTTTTTTGTTGTTTTTGGTTTTTGTACCAGGGATTGAACTCACAACCTCATGCTCGCCAGGCAGGCATTTATGCCACTGAGCTAAATCTCCAGCCAGCCCCCTGTCTTGTTTTTGAAATCCAACATTGTTCTGTTTTATTTTGTTCCATTTTATTGTTTTGTTTTATTCAATGTTCTGTTTTTATTAGTTTTATTCTGTTCTGTTTTGTTTGATTTTATTATGTCTAATGGTATGGGCAGCAATTTTGAAGATAATAAGAGGCATTATGATAGCCATTGTTGATTTTCTATTATCCTGTTTTGAAATCCTGTATCACTTTCACTGTTTTGTTTTGATTGGCTTTACTCTGTTTTATTTTGTTTGCTTTTATTCTCTTTAAAATTCACTTTCATTCTTTTGTTTTGATTGGCTTTATTCTGCTTTATTTGATTTCATTATGTCTCATGGTATGGACGGCTATTTTGAAGAAAACAAGAGACATATTATGGTAGCCATTGTTGATTTCCTATTATCTTGTTTTGAAGTCCTGTATCACTTTCATTACTTTGTTCTGATTAGCTTTATTCTGTTTTGTTTGGTTTGGTTTTATTATCTTTAAAATAAAATTTAAAATAAAAAATAAAACAGCACTATAATCCTTCCTCAGTATCCTTAGAGGATTGATTCCAGATACCAGAATCTGCTGGAGGCCCTTATGTAAAATAGCATAGTATTTGTACATAACCTAAACACAGTCTCCTCAGATACTTTAAATCATCTCTAGATTATGCATAATTCCTAATACAATGTAAATGTTATGTAAATAGTTTTCATACTGTATTAAGAAATACTGACAAGAAATAGTACATACATGTTCATTACAGATAAATTTTTTTCTATTTTTGATCTGCAGTTGGTTAAATCCACAGATTAGGAACCTATGGCTATAGAGGGCTGACTATACTTATTTTGCTGACTAATCTGTAGTTTGAGCAGAGTTGCATGGGAATAGCTAGTCTCTGCTTAACTTAGCCTCAGCTAGGGCTGGCTTGAAGGCTAGAGGGTAGAGTAATTTGAAGGCAGGCTCTCTTACATCAGGAAGGTGGTGGTGAGAAGACTGGAACAGCTGAGACTAGAATGGTATCTAGCTCTAGCTCCAGTCTAGCTCTAGCTCTATCTCGCCTTTCCATGTAGTCTCTTCATCATAGTGGCTTCAGGCTGGCTGACAAATCTGCCAACCAAGGACCCCAAAAAAGCCACCTCACCAGAAGCTGTGTCTGGCATGACTTAACTTTAGAAGTTATGAAGTATCTCTTTTGCCCTACCACTGGTCTACCCATATCCAAAGAAAAGGAACATAGGCCCCACAACTTTTGAGGAACAAGTGCCTATGTCACACATATCCCATAGGCTAGGTTGGGGCCACCATATTTAGAAAGCAAAATTCTGCCTCACCCAGGTTCCAAACTATGTGTAAGAATTTCATGTTAAAGATAAAAACTTGATAGAAAACTCATTCCAAGAGCTTTGAGTTCTTCTGTAGGGTTCTTAGCAAAACTGTTATTGCTAATTAAAATACTTAAGCATGTTTATTCAGTTTCCTACGGATGACTTGGTTTGGGGCTATAGTTTAATTTCCCTGTCCCTAGGAATTTAGGTTGGACTTGCAGAAAGGAAAATAATAATATAATCTACCATCATTACTGATTTATTCTAAACCCCTCTCAAAAAATTAGTTCAACACTATAAATAGCCTACTTGTGTCAATTGTAAGCAAAGTAGATATAGTGTGAATTTAATCTGCTTCTGACTGCCACATATTTTAAAGAAAATTAGTTATGTATGCTCTGTAACAAAGATCACATGAATATGAACAATTTATAGTTATACATGCATAGATGCACACAATCATGTATTATCTTTTATTTTTGAGGGATTCCAGCTTCTCGGCCCAACATAGCTGATACCATTTTTCTCAAAACCGGCAATGCCACATAAAGGGATGTGGTGTCTTTTCTATTTGTTGCCCAGTGACACTCAGGTGGTCATGACAGAATATATACTTTAATTCTGGTAGAAATCATATGGTACCTGAGAATTAGTCAAATTGAAGTTTTTGTATGAACAACAAAACTAACATTTCTATTATTGTAAAAATGTGCACCAGAACATGCTATCAATTGGAGAAGAGCTGTTGTACCTCTGGCATTTTGTAGTCATTTTGTAAGATAGTGTCTTAGAACTATTGCAAGTGAAAATAAACATCCAGTAGAAATTATCCACATATGCCATTACCTTGCCATATTATTTTAAGTACTTGTATGACTGTGGTTGTATCTCTAAGTCTTGTTTTTACTTCTTATTTTTCTCCAGTTTTAAGTCATACTTTCATCATATCCTGAAGAAGTGACTCTATGAATCTTTTAACACTGGCTTTCTAAACTATCTCTGTCAATTAAACTTTGGAGTGTGCCAAATACCTCTATTATTGAAAACCTCAGGATGTATCAAATGTTTGCATTTTAAGTTTTCTTCAACAATATAATTTCAGCGATTTTATTGGTTAGCTGTAAAATCCTAATATTTCATGGCTATAAATTAAACATATCACTAAGAGTGATCAATGAATAAAGAATTCTTTTATAAAGTGAATTATGCCCTTTAATACCTTATTGGGAAATTTTCATTTTCATAATTTATCTCTTGAAGTGGGACAATCCCAGAACATTTTTTGCAAAAAAGAACAATAGCATGAGGACTGAGTTTGTTCCTGGCTGAAACACTTCAACATTTAAGAAATGAATCTGTTTTAAAATTATTTGTCAGGAAAAGAAAGTTAAGTCAAATGCCAAAGAATGTGGTGAAAAGATAAGTTTAATCT
>RJWT010028204.1:0-15283 GCA_004365215.1 Cuniculus paca | reverse complement strand
AAAAAAAAAAAAGAATAATTGCTCTATTTTTGTGCCCCAATGTATTTCCTGTTTTGCTTTTGTTCGTATTCTTCTGTCACATGAATTTTAATGAGTCATTATTATTTTCAGCCCTTCCTTAGCAAAATAGTTCCAAAAGTGGTCTTGTCATTTTCTTTTCTTTTTGCATTTTAATACATTGTCTTCATCCTCACATTACTCAAAGAACTTATTTTGTACGCAGTAGGTTAAACCATGGTTTGTTGCTATAGCTTCTCTAACCTGGTTGGGTTCTTCCTGGATGGGTGAGGAAGTAACACTTTCATGTGAAAGGTGGTGAGACCCAGAGAACCAACAGTGAGAGGGGATCTAATTCATCAGGGTTATTCCAGGAAGCAGATGTCCTCCTACAATGTGATAATGACATTTTACACATGTTCATGTGGAATCGGGTATGGGGCGGTTACTTCACAGTAATTCTTCCTTGCTGGCTTTACCTTCTCAAAAGAACCTTCCCCTTTAGTTACAGTAAACTCTTTCTATTTTGTTACTTATACACACTCACTTGATCCTTTGAGAGAGAAGAGTCAGGCACGTCACAGAGTGCTGTAACTCTGGGCCTTGGAGTCGCAGTCAGGTAGGAGCTGAATGCAGCTTGCAGAGGAAGAGGCCTCTCGCCGCCTGTGTCCTGCAGCCTCGGGATGGATGATGACTCACTTCTTGGGTCCTGGCTCTGACCCCTGCACCCCGCCCCACAGACACCACACCTCTGCAGTGCTTGCCTGAGATCTGATTTACTCTGTCTCATCCTTGGTCTTTTCTCTAGCTTTGGCTTTACAGAGCTCTCTCCTTTCCTTGCTAAAGCTCATTTTCTGCCCTCTTTAAATCTCAGCCTGTGAATGTTTCTTTCAGTTTAAGTTAAACAGAATCCACTCAATTCATAGAATCAGAAGTGTTAAGGTTGCAGGGGGGAAAACAGGGTACAGAAGTAAATTCGTGGAACCTTGGGTTTGGAATCTAGGGAAGATATGGCTGAATAATTGTTGCGCACATCTCCCTCCAACAGGGTCCAAAATGCCTTTGTTCTGCGCATGCCAACGCATGCAGATAGTCTGAATTTGATCAGAAGCTTAATTGAGAAAAACGATGTTTGTGGAGGTTTGGCTGAAGGAAGGCTGGGCCATTCCCCCATTTCCTTCTAATAGCCATCAGAGCAGTAGTTGCAGAAACCTTCTTTTGCATCTTGACTAAAGGGTGCTCTTAGTAAGGAGCAAAAAGAAACCCCCTCGAATGTTCCTGTCTAGATGTGGTGAAGAGCGAGGTCCTTTCTGCAGCTCGAGGCAAGAAATTCCGTATAGCTCGGGATGCCAAGGAAAAGCTGGACCTGTCTTGAACAATTAATGTTCGCCTCTTCTTTCCCTCATCATGCAAAGTGACATAACTGACTATAGTTATCCTAATTTGGCCACTAGGAAGTGAAGATTCAAACTTGCGACTCAATTATCGTGTTTTATTGTCTTATTTTTTGTGGCGCTGGGCGTTGAACCCGGGGGTCTCATGCATATCTGGCAAGTACTGTACCACTGAGGTACAGTGCAGCCCCAGCTCTTTTTTTTTTTTTTTAATTTGCTCTTTTGAGACAAGGTCTTACTAAGTTGCCTAGGCTGACCTTGAACATGTGATCTTGCTTCAGCCTCCTAAGGAGCTGGGATTATAAACATGTGCCACCGCACCTGGCTCCTTCACCTGGCTTGAAAGATACAAACAGAAACAAGGAAAAGGTTCCCTGTGGTTCCCCAGCCACCTGCTCCCCCCAGCCACAGGCGATGGTGGGAGCAGTTGAGAATGTTCCAGTAGCTTTGTGTGCATGCACCAGCACATGGGAACACGGAACCTGCCTGCTTCTGCCTGCTTCATCCTCAGCCGTCTCTCCAGTGCCCTGCATGCCTGTGCCCCTCTCTGGTACTTCAGTACTCAGATGCGACTGCATACTGCCCTACGTTTCTGCCACTGTTTCCTGTAAATGCTGCTCTTCAGCCTTCTCTGGTATCCCATCATTCATTCATCTTAGACTCTGGGCCCTGAAGAATTCATCTCCTGCTCCTTGCTGCACATTTGACTGCAGCAGCCATGCTTAGCCAACCAAGTCCCCTTCCTCCGTGGCACACGTCCTTCAGCAAATCTGATAAAAGCCCAAGGTGACCGTCACCTCCTGCACAGGCGTGATTCTCCATGCCACGCCCGCTCTGTGGAACCCTGCCCTGCAGATTCTGTGAAGGCACCGCGCTCAGTTCACACTCGAAGTCTGTTCTTAGAAGTCGCCAGGACCCTTCCTTATCTGAGAATCTCTGAGCTCATGGAGCCTTCTGCTGCTCAGTGTGGCGTCCAGAGCAGGCGTCCGTCCTAGGAATGGGCGTTTTTCATAGCACGATTGCTTTTCTGGTCAGAGGCAACTGTGATTTTGGTTATGTATCTTGGAGCTTTTATTTAACTGTTCATGCCTTTTTGCTCACCATACTACCCTTACTTCAGTCTAATCCCTGTCAGTATTATTTTTAGCAGCTCTGGCTGAATTTACTTATCCTCCAACTTTGTGTCCATGCTCATGAAAAATGGCTTTCACATGTGTTTGCCCCTTTTTGAGAGAGCCTTTCGTGCCTCTGATTCTGAATTTTCTTCTGTAGTTGGTATATAAAGGGGCTAATGCCTCTACTTAGGGTGTCCCTGAAATTTAGGGATCCAGTGTGATAAAAGATTATTTTTAATTGAAAATATTAAACATTGGCCCCGAATGGTGACATGGCCATCTGGTCAGAATACCCTGTCCTGAGGAGTAACACTGAGTATGTGGTTCGTACTTTCTGCTTCCAACCCCAGTAGTCCGAGGGTGCGCTGGGTTCTGTTGCATAATGCCCTGCAGGAGGTAATTTGCTTTTGATGACTAATTAACAGAGGACTGAGGGAGGAAGAATTTCAGTGTTTGTTTAGCCCACTCACATGCAGTTCCTTCCTTACCATTAACCAGGTGTTCCTTGTGACTAGGAATAACTCCTGAGACAGTTGGGCAGGTGAATGAGTCCTCACCATCTTTCTTTTTTCTGCTGTAATTCTGTTTGCTGCACAAACATCCTAGTCACTGATTTATTTTCCCGCACGTCAACCCTGGAAGCTAAGAGCGCGGTAAGCGACAGTGGTAAACGCCCAGACCCTGGATGGAGCGAAGCGTCTGCGACATGGTACGGGTCTCAGTCTCAGACGGCTTCTCCATGTGTCGGGGTGGCCGGCCCACGTCTGTGCTCTCAGGCATTCATTCCTGAGTCCTTACTGATGTTTCTGGTGATTTCCCCAAGGGAGCACCTGTCTGGGGGGGCCTAGTGAACAAGCAGCAGTCTTTGGTATTTTGAATTACGGTTTTTCACAGTAATTCCAGTGTGACATTCAGCGTCACATTAAAAAGCACAGTGAGGAGTAGGAATTGAAAATCCTCAAAATAGGAATTTAAGGTAGTGAGACATTAAAAAAAAAATACGGACTTCATTGCATTGAGGAAACAGATTATCAGATTGAAGAAGTAACGGCTGGCAAGCGTGAGGTGTGATGGCTCGCGGGTGGAGAGGGTGAGGTGCTGTGCTTGGGTTGGGGGGCGTTTCGCGCTTGGGTTCCCATGGCAGCCGCGCTTCCGCTCTGAGGAAGCCGTCGGGCAGGAGGCTGGCGTTCGGGGGTGAGCGCCGTGTCCCTGCGAGGTGTGGCCCGGGTTTGGAGGCTTGGAATTTACCACCTGTGCGAGCACAGACAAGTTAATTTCTCGGTGCCTTGACTCTTCTCATCTGTCAAGTGAAGGTAATAATAGTGTCCACCTACATCGCACGGAGAATGAGGTAAGTTGACTTATGTAAAGCGCTTGGAACACTGCCTGGCACACAGTAAGCAATTCTGTGTTAACCATGATCGAGGGTATTGGGAAAATTTGAGAAAAATCCAACAGTGGAGCCATTTTTACAGTGATAATGCATTTACGTATCTATATATAAACCTTAAAAGAATGGTTTTGAACAATACTTAACCACATGGGAGACGTTCATAATTGAGTCAGACATCCAATTGTGTGTTCAAAAGACCCAAATTGGATTTAAAAGTGGTTCTTTATGGAAGGCAAAGTGACAGGGTATTAAAGGTTTTCTCCATTGATGGAATCATGGGTTGCATTTTTTTCACATTTTTTTCTACATGAGTCGTATATATTACCATGATACGTGTTAAAAATTGTTACAGGTGTATGATAGAATTTATATTTTTGACTTTTTATCAGATGCATATTCATGTTGGCATACTTCACATTTTCTTCTTTTCAAAGCTGCTAATATTTCACTTCCTTAGTATCTTCACCCACACATCATCTGCTTGGTATTTTCCTAGCATTCATCTTGCTTAGGGTATAGATCACCCCTCTCCTTTCCTTTTGTTGCTGCGGATCAGACTTCCGGCCTCCTGAATGCCAGGCACGCTCTCTGCCACTGAGCTCTCTGCCACCCTCAGCCGCTGTCTTGAAGAATAAGAAGACCAAGTGGAATGCCAAGCCAGTGGCACGGGTGTTGTTTTTCTTTTAAGACAAAAGATGTTAATGTATGAGTTTTGTTTTTTTTTCCCCCTAAACTAAAACCTCAGTATTCAGATTTAATTGCGGCATTGGAACTTGGTGGTAAATAAGTGGGTTTTGGGTTTCAGTTTGAGTGCCGGTCTCTAAAAGGTGTTCGCTGTCACTGCTGTGTAGGATGCTGTGGTAGTGGCTTTCTCCTGGGCGTTTAAGCCAGCAACTACTGCTTAGGCGATGGTGGGTGCCCTGTCCTCTCCACGGTTCACACATTGCGCCTTGCCTCCCCTTCCCACCGTGTATGAGCGCCGCACTCGAGTGGGACCAGGATCCTCGCCAGTCCTGCTTGTACAGGAAAATAATTCCTGCCTCCAGTCCTGCTGCTGCTCTCCCCATCTGAATTCTCCTCTGTTTCTCCCTGTGAAGTCAGTCTTTCAGAACCAGGTTGATCCTGAATTTCGTGAACAGTGTCGTAGCCATCCATTCTGTCCTGATTTCAGTTCTTCTGTCTCGTAGATACTGTTTGTACTACGAATACACTGAACATTGACCTGCCTTCTTGCTTGGCTTTCTTACAGGGTTGTGTGCTAATTACTCTGTGCTAACCTTTAGCTTTCTAGTCGAGCATTATCTGCCTGCATGCACATAGAACATGGGAAAAGTGGATGTTGCTGTGTTGGTGACGTTCTTAGAAATGACTAATGGCTTTTTGGTTCTATCTTCCTCTTTGCACATTCTTTTCTTTTTCTTATTTTCAAGATCCGCATGTCAACATCGCCTGATCCTTTCAGTCTTAGAGCTATCTGCCTGATAATTTGATAATGATTTTTATTCCTAAAACCTGAAAACAAATGGGTTCAATTACAAAGAACACCAATTATCAAGTGCATTTATAATAGGGGTCAAGTAAGAAGCAAATTAATCTTAACTCTATCATCAACTCTAAACTGTTACTTCTTTGATCTAAGACAATTTCATGAGTGTGTCAGAGAATGTGTTTAAAGTTCATAAATGCAGTAGAACTCTTCATACAGCTTCCATTTTGTGGAAGGGATCAAATCCCAGGAAATGTTTTCACACGTCTGCACTCAGAGTTTAAACATGTTTTCCAGGGTGGGATTCATGCACCCCGTGAGGGCCCAGGAGAGAAATCGTTGGAAGGTCTTTTTCGTCTTCTCATGACTTGTCTTGTAAGCGTATAGATTGGTACAGAAAACGTGTTTGAATAAGTTAAAAAATTAGTATTTTGTGTTCAGATAATTTTATTGATGTTGAGTTTTTTTAAAAGTGAAGACAGCTCATCTGAAAACAGTTTCTGTAATGTAATCATAACAAGTCAAAAATCAATTTAAGCATAAATTCTGTGTCCCACTTGGAGAGGAGTGGTGATATGTGTGTGCTCCTGCATGTTCGTGGACAGTGTGACACATGTGTGCACCAGCGTGTGCGTGGACTCTGACACATTCCACCTCTTACAGGGCTTACAGTCTGACTGGGAGGAATGTGGAGCAGTAAATTAGAGTGCATGAGCTCTAAAACTGCTAAGGAAAGTATGATAACAGTGGCAGAATTCATGACAAATCTGTGTTGTCAGAATATTTCAAAGCCCCTTTTATGGTAAAACATTTCCTTAACAGTCCAGTCAATTTTTAGTCCTCCTCCTTGAGTAAACTGTGCTGTGATTGTCTCATGGGTACAGATGTATCCAGATGAATGAGTTTTGCGCTGCAGTATTCAAAATACTATTTACCAGTTCTTTTGATAACATGCTTGTGTTTCCCTTAAGTTACATGGGAGAAAAAGCCAGAATAGACGTGGTGGGAAAGTAGCAAAGTTTTTGGAGCAGTGTCCTTTGGGCGCAGTTACGGTCTAGTAGTTTAAAGTCAGTGTATGAATTAATTTCCTAGTCGTGCCATGACAAAGTGCTCCACGCCTGCTGGCTCACAACAAAAGATCCTTATTTTGTAACAGTCCTGGAGGCCAGGTGTCGAAAGTCAGGTTGTCACAGGGCCATTGTAGCGGAACTCCTCCTTTCCCCTTCCTCACATCCGGTGGTTTGCTGGCCCTTGTGACTTGCCGCTGCAGTCTCCAAGCCTTGCCTCAGCTTTGCCGCCTCCTGCCTCTGCGTCCCTCTGTGCGGCATCTTATAGTATGCCAGTCGTACTGGCTTTGGGTGGTTTCACACTCCTCCGGGATGACCTCCTCTTAACTACTCACGTCTGCAGTAACCCAATTTCCAAATAAAGTCATATTTTGGGGTACTGAACATTATGATTTCATTATGATGATCATCTTTTTTTGGTGTGGCCCAATTCAACCCATAATAACGAGTAATACCAGAGTCTATAACTGAGTATACCAACAGTGTGTAAGTTGTCAGTGGTCGCCTCTAGCTAACACCGTATAGCCACGCAGATCGGATGCAGCACGAATGACAAGTGGAAGGCAGGGAAGCTTCCTCAGCTCTTTGGGTCAGTTTTTGACTGATTTGTCTCTGGTCTTTGGTAGCCCAGCCTTGGTAGAGATATTCGATACAGTATTATATGGCATGCAGTTTGATCTGCCTGTTGAAATTCCATAAAGTGACTTGTGGATCAGGATGTTTCTTAGGGTCTGTTTTTGGGTTTTAGTTTTGATAAGGCTGCCTATCAGTCTCCAAAGCACAGTAGCTGAGATCTACAGATACTTATCTCACACTGATGGACCTGCAGGTTGACTGCAGCTTGGCTGCTCTTGGCTGGGTTCGGCAGTGCTGTGCCTGGCAGGGCTGAGTTGGACTTCCGAATTGGGGCTGAAGTTCAGGTCTGTTTCACGTGTCTTTGTCTTGAGAGCTTTCTTAGTGCCTCATGTCAGATAAGTAACATCATTTTCCGTAGTCTATTGAGCAAAGCAAGTCACATGGCAGATTGGATGGGAAGATACACATAGTCTGTGCTAGTGCGAAACACCAAAAGTCAAAGCAGATTGTCATAGTTGTTTCATGCAGAGACACGATATCCAGCTTAAAGGAGAGGTTTATTTGGGTTCATAGTTTCAGAAGTTTTAGTCCATGGCCTGCAGGCTCCAATGCAGAAACCAAGGCATGGTGAAAGGGTCTGGCGGAGGAAAGCTGCTCGCCTCCTGGTGGCCTGGAAGCATAGCACAGAGAGGGAGACGAACCCTTCCCTGTCAGCAGTAGCACCCTCTGATCCAGTCACCTTGCACACAAATGCGATATTTGAGAAGCACTCCAGATTCAAACCATGACTCAGAGGATACGGATGTCTACCTGTAATTCTCTTATTGGTGTGAGAGGTGGAAATGCATAATTGGGAACAAAGAGCCATTTTTCTTTTGGATGTAAGAACCTCTCTTTGAAGCACCTCAGTAAAGCTTGAACAGAAAATGTACTTAAAGAATAGATTTGTTTCTTGGTGCCTCTTTTCTCTGACTTACACTCCACTCCTGAGTGTGTCTTATCTCTGCTTCTATTAAATCCTTCTTACGTCTCTTTAAAATAAATAAATTTGTTTCTTTACCCAGAGTCCTGGGAAATGATAGCTGAATATCATATGTGTCATTATTTTCCAAGAAGAGGGCAGAGTGTGTCACAGTGCTGGTTCCTCCTTGTATCAGGTGTGTTTCATGCCCCTTAGACATGTGTTGTTCTGCCTTCTTCCTGAGCCCATGTCAGTAGATTTGGCATAATTTACACTTTTCTGACCCAGAGCACCATATCCATTGTTACCAAGATATTACCCAAGATGCAGAGTCTGGGACAGTTACTGTCTCTTAAGTGTACTCCTATGGAGAACACTTGCATTAAGCGTGTGCATCCAGAAACCTGCAGTTAATGCCTGTGGTGGTTGATTGCATGGTGGTGTTGACACGCAGCTGCGAACAGGGATTTGGGATGGTGTCCCATGTCTGACACCTCCCTGAGCAGCACAGGCCCATGTGACCTGGCCCTTCTAAACCTCCTGCTGGGCTGTCTCTGCATTGTGCATTTTGTTTTATTTTATTTTATTTTATTTATTTATTTTTGCGGCACCGGGGATTGAACCCATGACCTCGTGCTTGCCAGGCAGGCACTTAGGCCACTGAGCTAGATTGCCGGCCCTTGTCTTTTTGAGACAGGGTCTCACTATGCAGCTCAGGCTGGCCTTGGGCTCACTTTGTAGCCCAGGCTGGTCTCAAACTCACAACGATCCTCCAGTCTCAGCCTCCCGAGTGCTGGGTTTAAAGGTGTGAGCCACCACGCCTGGCTTGCATTATGCATTTTATTTGGTATAATTTTTATACCCCTTTTTTCTGACTGTTTTGTTTTATGTAGTCCGTAGGTCCCCTGGCAAAAATGGAAGTTTCTTTAGAACTATGGAGTCATTTTTATAAGTTTTAGATAGTACAGTACCTATGTTTATACGTGTTAGATAAATAGGCATAAAATATATTCTTAATGCTTACTGAATTGAAGAGAATGACTCATAAACATATAAGACACTACAGCAAGTGTAAATTATTTATTGTCACTTAAATGCTGCATGTAAACAGATGCACTGAAAGAAAGGAAGCACTTTAAAGAGAATAATTTTCAAAAAAAATTTTTACAAGTGTGAGTGTATGCTAGTTTATTTTGAAAATGAATGTTTTTTCATGATCTCACCCACAGACATGGCCCTCTCCTTAGTGAAACAGTGATTTACCTGAGCCTGATGTCTCTCACTGATAAAGTTTCAGAAGGCACTCATAATTAATTTTTGAAGACTAATGTTTGTAGGCCATGTACTGTGTGATTTGGGGGAAAGCATTTCATTGATTTTTAAACATCTTATTGATTTGTTTTTCATCAGTTAACTCTTAATTCAGACCCACCAAATACAACCCCACCCAGTAATGCTACTAGTAACTACTGCTCACACTTTTTTCTCTGCTGGGCTTGGGTTAGGCAGAAGACCCACACCCGTGTAGTTGTGATGACATTTGCGGTGAGCTGAAGGTACCAGTGTACCATGATGTACATTGGCACCTGTGTCTTGCAAGGCATTGGAGAATGAGGCTTTGTTTTATATATTTGGGGACAGAATTAGAAAATGTGTAAAAGTTGAACAGGCCAGAGATCCTATGATCCTAGGGATGGGTCTGTCTGATAGTGTTAAAATGAATTACAAAAGTATTGAGAACAAAGTTTTCTTCCTGTGCCACTTGCTTCCTAATTGATGATATTTGAAGCCTTTCAATTGGTGTTTAGATCTCATTTACCCTCAAGGAATAGGCCTGGTCCAGTGGACTCATTCCTTACTTTTCTACTGTACACTTGTACTTTTAGTGTTATAGTAGTCAGCTGTGCATGTTAGGTCTTTTCCCTGAGGGATACAGGAAACAATCTGTGTATTTACCCAGTTGGTATGCGGTACGGTGAGGAGTGTGCACTAAGTGGTTTTGCATGTGTTTTTCCAGGCATCACAGAGGGTCCAGTAGACCCACACCACACCAGGATTTGTTAAAAAGAAAACACACACACACAAAAAAAATTTTTTTTTATTTTTCTGGTAGAAGTAGCACAATTCAATATAGTGGCACATGAAAAACCAGGTTTTCAAGTTTTAGAGGAGGTCAGAAGTGAATCATCAGATTATTTATGCATGGATGATGAAGATGATCCATTATAATAAAATACATGCTTTCATAACAGAAGAGTGGTGTGAGTGGATGATGATAATGATGATGACGACAATGACAATTTTGACATTGACCTTGTGAGCCAACGTTCCTGTGATAGTGAAATGGAACAAAAATCGACTGGTACAGACACAAGAATGCAGCCTCCTTGATTCAGATAATGAAGAAAACAGAAATGTGCGTACATGTTTGACTAGTTGAAATGTTGTAAAATGACCGTACAACCAAATGGAATAATCCAACGTTAGAAATAGGTCCGAAAATATAGTGAAGGTCTAGACAGAGATGAAACATGTTTGACAGGATGCCAGCACTGCCATTCAGTGTTGGAAATTATAACAGATGAAATTCTAGGAGATACTGTGCAATACACAAAGGCTGAAATGCAACTAAAACGCTTTGTATGCACCAGGAGCCATATTAAAAAATGTATTTATTATGACAGCTCACTGGCTGAACTGACAGCATTCATAAGTCTGCTGTACTTAGCACAGATTTCTCATGGTGATCACAGGAATGCGAAAGACTGAAGGAGATGCAGTGGGTCAAAATATACCCTAAAAATTTATTCCCTTGAGTTCTTAAATTACCTACTAAATACAATTGCTGATACTTTCCAAGAAGAAAGAAAGCAGGGAAAACAAAATGGTACTTATCTAATAGTAACATTAATAATGAAAATTACAACATCACTCAGCAAAGATGAAGATTTTTTTAGACCTTTCTGTTGATGTGGAACAAAACACATCAATCAACTCACTGTTTAAGGAGTTTTAGCAACAAAGAAACTCTGTGCAGTGAATGCAAATATTACAGTGAAGCGACAAACAGGAAGCACAAAAGTGGATGAAAGTTAAGAAACTGCCCGTGATTCTAGCTCTACACCTGAAGAGATTTAAATATATGGATCGGCTGCATCGATCCGCAAAGCTTTGTTACCGGGTCGTTTTTCCTTTAGAATTCCATGCGTTTAACACTTCAGGCGATGCCACCAATCCCGACCGAATGTACGACTGTGGCCTTGTGTGTCACCGTGGAAGTGGTCCCTGTCAAGGACATTATATTACAGTAGTTAAGTGTCATGATTTTTGGTTGTTGTTTGATGACGACACTGTAGAAAAAAATAGATGTGCAAGCTATTGAAGAATTTTACCAGTTGACATCAGATATTTCAAAGAACTCTTGACTCTGGTTACATCCTTTTCTGTCAGTCTCGGGACTGAGGAAGACTGTGATAAGGAGACACTTTTTGCCTCGTTTCTTCTCGTTATTTTGGAAAGAAGCACTGATTTTTCAAGAAAAGAGAAATGCAGGAAGCTCGGGGGCAGTAGCATACTTCACACACAATGAAGCAAAGACTGTGCATTAACAAAAAAAAATGTATTCCCTTGTAGATTCAAAGACTTACTGTTCTTTCAATTTAGACATTTATGCTGAAACTCAGCCATCAGGTCCTTATTCTTATAGTATAATCTGAATGATGATGTAAACAAACTCGTTGCTCCCATCTACCAAACTAATTGGGATATGACATTAAACAAGTTGGTTTATCAGTTTCCAGTTGATGTTACATTTGCTAACAGCACAAGTTGACCAGCGCAGGACCTATGCACAGGAACAAAGCAGAAATTCCAAATGAAATGTTGTGGTTTCAAAACAGAATTGCATAGTACAATCTTGGGATTTTAGAAAGATACAACATTGGACTCATATATGGCAAAGGAAAACCAATTAGTACCACTGATGTCAGCACTTCATAGAACTATCAATAGGGAAAAACCCTGGCAAAAGGGAAACCTGGTACTACTATTAGTTCATTGCAAAGAACAATAAGTGCTTGTATTGTTTGATCAACTTTACTTGCCTCTATTTGGTAATCTGAGCAACTATTTTGAAGATAATAATATGCAATATAATAACCATTGTTAATTTCTTATCATCTTGTTTTAAAATTCTGTATCATTTTTATTGTTTTTTTCTGTTCTCTTTAAAAACAAACAAGCAAACCAGAAACCTGAGATGGAAACTAAACCAAACATGGAGTAGATGCTGTTAATGAGTTAGGTAGCAACTGTGATGTCACTTGAAACACAAAGAATTGGCCAAAGGTTGTGTTTTACTCCATCCTAAATATGTGTGGCACAGCTGGATAGTTTACAAGGAAAATAGCAAGTGCAAAGTATCGTGAAGAAATTTTCTTAGAGGATTGGTACTGGAGCTCATAAGAAATCATTCACAGCAGAGGAAAAACAAAATGTTGCTGCCCAGGGAACTATGCAAAAATATTGTGGAGCACACTGGTGAGCTGACAGGTGAACAGGCAGGCTCAGCATCGCAGAGACCTGCTAGGACAACAGGAGAACAAGATGTTAACTGTGCCCTACAAAAGGATAGGAGAGCAAAACATATGTGCTCTCAGTGTAAGGGATATTTGTGTATGAAGCACACCATTGTCATGTGTGAAGACTGCTTTAGGTGTGAAAGTTGAAGTAAAGCTTATTTCTGTGGTGGACTTTTGTTCATGTTTACACTGTAGTTCACATAGTTGTTATTTCTGATGTTACCTTGTAGATTTTATAAGCAAGTAAACAGATGATGTGAAAATGTTGATGTCTATTCTGAGCATTCACTACATATGTGATATTTTATAGGCGTCTTAGTTCCCTGCTCAGTGTCTGTCATACAATATGGTAGGCAGCTCCTGACAAAACAAGAAGCTGGTGACAAGACTGCCACATAGGAAAGGAAAGCTAAGCACACATGTGGACAGTGTAAACGAGGCATGTGCAAAGAACATGCAGTCGTCATGTATGAAGGCAGCCTTGGGTGTGACAGCTGAAGCAAAGCTTTTTGTGGTAGAATTCTACTGGTATTTTCACTGCAGTTCACACAGGACTTTATTTCTGACGTTATCTTCTAGGCATTGTAAGGAAGTATACAGCTGGTGTGAAATGTTGAGGTCTATTCTAAATATACAATACATATTAAGAATCTAATAGTTTGTTTTATTGATATTTTATGTCCCTGTTAACTACACACTGTATAATAAGAACCTCTTGACAAAACAGCAAGACCAGCAAGGTGTTAAGTGTGTCACACACAATGGCCAGGCAAACAAAAGACAAGTGTGTTTGTATGTGTGTATGGAATGTGCTGTTGTCATGTTTGCAGATGGCCTTAGGTGTGATAATTGACGGAAAGCTTTTTTTTTTTTTTTGTGGAATGCTACTGGTATTTGGTATTTTTATTGTAGTTTATATGGGAATTTATTTCTGATGTTCTTTTTTAGAGTGGGTACACCAGTCGATGTTGAAAAATTTTGATGCTTTTTTTAAACACTCGATAAATATTAAAAACTCAACACTTTATTTTTGTGTTTCTCCTGTTACAGACTCATCATTTAATGTAACTCATAAAATTATGATTAAATAGTTCATCAATAGAAACATTCTGAAGCATAAATGAGCATCTGACAGACCCACGTTTATATGCCTTGATGACAAAATGGGTCTTATGCTCCAAGGGCTACAGTAACCTAGTGCTGAAGTGGTAGAATGGGGGGACTCCAAAAGCCCCACTGAGACGTGTGCCATCAGGTGTTCCCAGCTCTTGTGAGGAGCAGTCCTATGCCTGCAGCAGGTACCCCGAAAGTAGTGCTCGATGGTGAGAAAGGAAGTTTTCTCCAGTGGTGGGAGATGAGACCAGCAGAGTACTCTGTCCCGGGTGACGCTGGTAACTTTCTAGATAATGTAACCCAAATTTCTCCCTCTGTTTTGTGTGCAGATAGAAGACTGCTCAAAACTGACTTCTATCACAGTTTAGTCCTTACCAAAAAAAAAAATATAATAATTTAAAAGCAGTAAAGAAATAAATTTTTAGGAAAAGATCAGCATTCCAAATCTTGGTTCTTTTTATTTGCCGATTCTGTTTTCTGTGGGGAGAATATAGTGGCAAAGATTGCATTTCATAGCAGCAGAAGCTGAGAAGGTTCCAGCTGCTATGAGCCTTACTTCTGGTATAGTCAGACTTTTCATTACTTCTGTTCTTAAAACTTAAAAGGGAATTCACGTAATTTGTAGTTAGCTCTTGAAATATGTAATCAGAACAGTGCACATTTGTGGAACCCATTGACATGTTCACTGCTGCGTATTTAGCAGTGTGTGGTAGCAGCTGCCCAGTGTTTACAGCCTCAAGGACAAATGCCAGAAAGATAGTGTTCAGCTTCTCATTTCTTTACTGCAGTCAGATCGGGAAAGAAGCCGGAAGTGGATGTGAAAATTCTGCACGGCGACAGCCTAGCATTAGAGGCCATTACTCGTGGCTCTTTTTGTGGGATCAGATAAGAGCGAATCACACTGGGTCTAATGCTAACAGCTCTTTGACCTTGAACAAATTACTTAATCTTTGTAAACTTCAGACTCTTTATCTGAAAAGGATTGAGAACATTAACTCTCCCACAGTCATAAGGATTAAGTGAAACAGTATGAGTTGCATTAAATTTAAAAAGTCATGTTGTCAGTGTTCAAAACTATGGATTTTCTGTTGGGTGCAGATTGGGATCTAGCTCTCCAGGTGTCACTGAAAGTAATATTTCATGAACACTTGAAAGTTTGAATTCACTAAAATGAGTAAATCAGTGGGTAGAGTCTTCTCTTCCCCAGGGCATCAGATGGTATAGACACCTTCTAGACATTTGTTTATTCTTTCATTTTGAACCTGGAATCGATCTCCGGAGCTATATCCCCAGCGCTACCTTCTAGATTTTTAACCCCTGTAGCAACACTTTAACACACAGTGTTAGAGAAATTGGTAACTTACCCAGACTACATGCCTTGTGGGTGGTAGCGTCTGGATTCCAGTTAAATCTGTCTAGCTTTCAAGTGTTTCCGTGCCTGAATAGCACATGTAGTTTAGAGTTATTTAAAAGGGCACAGCATCATGTAACAGAGTGTTTGGATGTGTAGAGTCCTCAGTGGTTGCAGGATCCTTCCCTCCCTGGTGGCGTTTGTGGGTGGCATGGTTATGAAGGGCACTACTGGCATTTAGTTGGGGGAA
>RJWT010028203.1:0-15294 GCA_004365215.1 Cuniculus paca | reverse complement strand
TTTGAAGGCATTTTTCCATTTTCTTCTAGCATCAGTACTGCTGAGATATCTGATATCATTGTGAATCTCTGATGTTTTCTCTTTCAAGTCTTACTACATCTTAAATTTTCCATTAATTTTTATTAGTTATTTTAAAATCTTATCCAGCTCTCTTCTTGATCTCATCCTTTAGTGTGGTTCAGATCACCCTTGATATGTAACTGATTTGTCTTTCCAAAATTGATTATTTTCAACCCCACAGCCAGATAAATTCTTTTTATCTCAAGTCTTACCATGCCACTTCTCTGTTCAAGGCCCATATTGCTTTGCTGTTTCACAGTAGAAGACCCTGGGCCTCCTTGTCTCTTTTTACTCCTCTAGTTCTTCTCCCCAGTCTTGTCATACTGGCTTATTCCCACTTTTCAGTTTTCTACCACGTGTCAACATTGTTCAGTCTTTGTATGTCTAGACCTCCTTCTCTACCTTTGTTTTTCCCCATAGCATTTAAAACTGTCTATATATTATATGTCTTATATATTTATTTTCAGTCTTCACCCTGCTAAAATGTAAATTCCATATGGCCAGGGAGTTTTGTCTATTTTTCTTTCTCTATTGTATACCCAATACTCAAGAGAGTGGTTGGCTTAGAGTAGAAGTGCAGAAAATATTTTTGATTAAGTGAATAAACAGTTAAAATTAGAAACCACGAAACAAAGGTTGAGCAGAATGCACAAACACCAACACAACACTGAACATTATTGAACATTATTGAGTGCAGTACTGGGCCAGTAGAGTACAAGGAGTTGTGTGGCATTCATGGTGTTTTTGTAACAAGCCTACATTAGATGAAACAACTGCTATTCCTGAACATTCTGTAAAAATTATTACGAGAAATTTTGTATGAGGGTCATGGAATATATTTAATAATCATGACATTGATATTTGTTTAACAACAACAACAAAAAGATTTCCCTGAATAATAACACAGGAAGCACTATCTAATAAAAGTGATTCATTGGATGTTAGGATTTTTGTGCAGTTGAGAGACAAGGAGAGAGAGAGAAAAAGAGAGATAGAGAGAGAGAGAGAGAGAGAGAAAGAGGCCTTTATTGTGGTCACAGGAGGGTTGCAGAAGAATGCCAGATTCCCTCAGACCAGAACAAAGGAGTGATTGGGCTTTGGTCAGGTCTGGTTGGGGGTAAAGTTTGAGACGTGGGCCAGGTGACATATTACAGTTGACTGGGGGAGCCTTGGCATGCACCAAAGAAGAGACGGGAAGTTTATTTTTGGGCTGAGGGTAGAAGAAAGAGGAAGCTGATATACTGCTGTTTTTGGCTCCTTTGCCATGTTGGACCATTGCCATGATGACTCAGTGAATTTCAGATGGGCAGAAACCCATCATTGAGAGTCCTTTAATATATTGATGAGGCTTGGATAAGCTTGAAGAATAAATATTTGTCTATACTTCAGAATTTCTTCCTCAAATATTAACTGTCTTGACCAAGCTTTGGGAGGTAGTTCTTTAGCAGGTCCAACATGGCTGCGGTCTCCAGTGAACAGTAAGTCCAGGTTTTAATTGGAAGGAGATCCCTTCATGTAAAGTTTAACCCTAGATAAGCCCTTATATTGACAGCATATAGACCAATTATCAAAGTAAACTTGTTTTGAAGTACCTATTTTCCCTCCTTGACTTAATCACATGTTATAAATTATTTAATTTTCTCAAATAGCCATAACTCTATGAGCCACTCATCCTTTTTCATGATTTCTGTTTGAAGAGTAGGCAGATTTTTTTGCCCTGAGACTTATTTTCTTTAGGAATTTTATTCATGCACCTCCTTTAATCAGTGCTTTTCTTCCTATTACTCTAGTAATAAATTACTATATACTTAGCAGTGCAAAAACAACAAAAGTGCATTACCTCACAGTTCTGGTGGTCAGAAACTGGGCACAAGACTCAGTGAGTAAAATCAAGGCATTGGCAGTGTTGGATTCCTTTTAGAGGCTCTAGGAGAGAATCTATTTTCCTTCCTTTCCTACCACGAGTTGTGACTCCCATTCATTTTCAATGTCAGCAATGTATCATCTTTAAATATTTCTCTAACTTGGAAATTCCAGCCTCTCTATTTCACTTACAGTTAATCATATGACTATGATGAACTCGTCCAGATAATCCACAATAAATCTCCTATCTTGAGCTCATCTGATGAGCAGTTTTAATTCCATCTGGAACCTTAATTTCCCTTTACCAGGTAACCAAATATCTTCACAGTTCAAGATACATCCATTGTGTGACTATTACACTATGGCATATAAAAGTGGGCGGAAACCAGTAATCTTAGTGATTTTATCTGCCTATCATAAAATTATGATGTTGTCTTTATCAGTTCTCTTAAGGACATTTTCTTGAATAACTAAAAATAAGGAATATGCCAGTCAATGATAAATTCAAACTTTGGTTGCTTTTCCTTACAGACTGACTTTTTTCTCAGTGTTTGGGATGAAAACCAAGACTTCACACATATGGATGTGCATTATAGTCGACCTATACCCCAACCCTACAGGCTGATGCACTGTAAAATTCCATGTAAATAGTTAAAAAAGTAGTACTTATTGGTATGGTCACTAAAATATACACATAGTCTTGAAAAGGATTTCAAATTATGTATTTTAGCAATGTCTGTAATCACTTTCTGTTTTATGTATGACTTAGTATTCCTTTATTTTCTCAGAGATAATGTGCTGCTGCCAATTGAAGAGGAAAATAAACTTTGACAATCTTAGACAAATACAAAGTATCCTTTGGCATGGATCTCTAAAAACACAACTTAGGTTTCAGCTTCGCATGGATGTACACTGTTATGAACTTTAATAATCAATGATTGAAGCATATTTAAAAACTTAGGCTTACTGTGAACTCTAGGCTCTTTGTTAGGTAGCTCTAATTTTCATGTATTAGTACCAGACTTTCTACCAAGTTAAAGTGAAATAATTACTATATGTCTTTGATATGAACTGCAGAATTATTTCATTAGAAAATTCAATTTTTAAGCTTATTTATAGTAAGTACTAATTTTTGCTTTTGTCTCATAGGAATTTAAGTTATTGTGTCTATTTTCATTGATATCAAGTTATTTGACCACAGGTGTGACATTTTTCCCTCAGCTTAATCTCAGTCATAGTACATTAATCTTAAGATATTAGAAAAGACAAAAAAAAAAAAGCTCAGCACATTGAGTATTAAAACTTGACACAGTGAGAAAACTGTATTTATGAAGATTAGATATATTTCAATATAAATATATTTCAATATATAAGTCAGATCTGGGCTGTTTTATAAAAATTATTTGGCCTACAGAATGTATATCTGGCTTTCAAATTTTACATTTCTTATGTCATTTTTCTTTATTCCTTACTTTCTATTTCTCTCCAAGTTTTCAGAATGTTACTTCTGTATATTACCACTTACTTAACTATATGTGGTAAAATCTATAGTTTTAGATATTAATTGCAGTGTATTCTTCCATGTATGCTTCCAGTAGGGACATGGATCTTGTGTTGTTTTTCTAATTTTAATGTTTTTCTTATTTTACACAGATCTTTTTAAATTTTATCTTGCTGGACTCTTAAAAATTTCTGCTCTTACAGTATTCTTTCTTGCATTATAGTAATGATTCAAAGCTTAATTTTTATGTATATTGTATGTTCTAGTCTTGAAACCTTGGAATTCTTTGAGGATGCCCTCTCTTGCTTCTGTTTCCACATTTCTGGTGAGTGTATCTATTTTCTTTCCTGGCTTACTCATTCCGTACTGAGTACTTACCTTGTGCCAACATCGTGATAGGTACTTAGGATGCAATGATTTGTAAAAGCTCTGCTCTCTTCAGCCTTTTAATCCTTGAAGGGAAGAACATTATTCAAAAAAGATGTCAATAACTGTAAATTTGCATCAATGATCATAATTTTAAAATAGTGTATGAAGAGAATGTGAAAGCTTGTAATAGAGAATTTGACCTGCTATTATACTAATCTGATAATATTTCTCAGATCCTGATTCTTGTTCTACGTCTCCTGCTATATACTCTCCTTGGAAGAATGATTTTAATAACACCCATATTTCGAATCTGCATTTAGGTAAATCACATGCAGGACTCACAGGGTAAACTCTGTTTCTGAGCTCAGTTTCCAAAAGTTGAACTTACATGCCTTCTGCTTCCTAGCACTTCTCCTGTATGTCTCACTGACAGTATAACTCATTCTGATCATCTTTTTGGTACAAAAACCATTTTCTTTTCCATATTATTTTTCAGTTAGTGATACTGTCACCTTCCCAGAGTGTAAGTCATAAATTTGGCATCATATATAATTCCTAGATTTTACTTACCTCACTGTAACCAATTGCTCCTCTAGTCAATGTTTACCATTTGAATTCTAAGAGAGAAGGTCGTTGCATACAGTAAAGGCCAATTGCAATGAAATTTTCACCTGCTTCCATAGCTTCATAGTATATTGTTTCCCTAGTTCTGTTTTAGAAATTCTTTTACTTTAAAGAGAATTAAAAAAAAAACAAAATAAAACAGAAAAAAAGCAGATCAGAACAGAACAATGCAAGCAACACAGGACTTCAAAACAAGGCAACAGGAAATCAACAGTGGCTACCATAGTGTCTCTTGTTTTCTTTGAAATAGCTGCTTGCTTTAGAAATTCTTGTAGCCTAACTTCTTGCAGTTTCTCAAATGTAGCCCTTATTTTTTTTTCAAATATTTCACTGTGTTTCCCTCTCCCACAACACATATAACACCTGAAATATCACTGATAGTACAGTATTAAGAAAACCAATTCTTGAGTCAAAAAACCTTGGGTTCAAGTTTCAGAATCATGATTTACTAACAAGTTTTCCTAGGCATTTTAATTAATCTCATGGTTCCTCGATGTTTAACTTGTAAAGTTGGGAGAATGATAATGTAGACAATGTTAGGGAGATTAAATAAAATAACCATTGAGGGTTTAGTATATTTCACCTACCACTCCTAGTGTTATTGATGCTACTATGCAGAACTTTTATTATACAGTGTTTTTAATCTGTATAAATGTTTTTTATTATACACTTGAGAAATTGATATTTTTCATCTTGCGCATTTTCAGGTGGATACTTAAGTGTATAATACTGAATTGCATTTAATTGTTTACATGTTGTTTTATCTTTTAAATTACATTGATATAACCTTGAAGACAAAGAACATTTTATTTAAATTTTTGTGTGTCAAACACACTGCTTTGGAGCTAATTGTTTAAAGAATGAAACAGCGTAAGCACACTACTATCTTTCTGAGATTAGTACATATTGTGACTTGTTCCTGAGACTCTGATACAGCCAGGAGATAATTTGAAAAGTTTGATATTTTGAGCACTCAGATTCAGAAAATCTTGAAGCCTCAAACTTCAGATCTGTGGGTAGTTCTCCAGAATTTCTGTGCTGCCTTTGAAGGAAGATATACAAGTATATATTTTATCTAAGGTGGCATTGAAAGTAACATTGACTACCTTAAGCAAAGTAGAACTATATTACTAAGCATAGACTGATAGGGAATTTCTAATTAACTTAAAATTAAGAATTATTTTTTAAATAGAAAAGGTAGTTTTAAAAAAACGATTTTTGATCAGTGACAGGTGAATTCTGCTTCTTATACTTGGTGACCACTGCCCATTCTTACGAGTTTATGGAATCGAAATGAGGATTTCTTTTTTTGGTTCAATATTATCATCACGATTATTTTGAGGCAAAGAATTATAGCATGGCTATAAAATTTACAGATGACATAAAAATGTCAAGAATACCAAATATATCAATATATAAAAAGACCATGAATATGACTAGATCAAATATAGCATTTTAAAATTTGGTCGAGTAGTATGAAATTTTAACTAGGTATATAAAACATATTGTACAGATGTAGACATATGTGTACAATTTGGGGATATATGTATATATATATATATATATCCCTAAATTAATCTTAAATGCATTATTTATATGTCACCTATTGTTCCACTTATGACTTTTGATTCATTGAAAACTTAATTTTTGTCTAGGGAGTAATGATCCTGAGATGAATCAATAATGTCCTGGGAATTTAATGTGTAGCATGCTGACTATAGCTAATAACAGGCATTGTTATTACTTAAAAATTAATAAGAAAGCAGATTTTAGTGTTCTCTCTACCACTCTCCCAATATACAAATGTTAACTATTACTGAAGGGTGGTAGTGGATGTGTTAATTTTTTTGACAATTGTATTCAGTACACAATGGATACACATGTGATGTTATCATATTCTACACTTTCAAGATGACAATTTTATTTTTCAATTAACTATTTTTAAGAGATTATTTTAATCTGGCTGAAAATTAAAATGGCTTCTTGGCTTGGCAAATTTGAATTAGTATTATGAGAGATGCATACTGCAGAATGGAGGTAGGAGGATTTGAAAGACCCATTTTCTTGTAAGAAGAGCTACTTGAATAAATTGCTTTTGCATTTCCTTCTATGCTAGGAAGGTTTATGTTGGCTTAAGAGAATGGATGGAGGAAAGAGAGATTGATGGATGTAGTGATTCACCCATTCTCATCATTTCCAAGTTTATGATTTGCCAGACGGTTAGAGACAAGGAGACATATTTGCTGCCATCAAGAAATTTGTGCTGACATACCCAATCACAACAGATAGAAACATGAAAGAAGTGGTTAGATCATGAATTCGGTAGACAGGGAAAAAGTGAATCAGTTCAACAACCAATATAACTAATGATTTGACATTAATAGAGTCAAAATCTGCATTAGATTATAAGTCAAACATCATAAATCCTGAAATCTAACTTTTCTATTAGTCTATGTGACTCAATCCTTCCGGGTCTCTTAGGTGAGGATTAATTTTTTTATGACCCTTATTTCTAAAACATTCAGTTACTCTATTAAAATTTTAAGTCTGTCAGATGGTTGATTGCCAAGCAATTCTTTGCTCAAATTGCTGATGCAGTTTAGAACTGACCACCAAAATAACTCCAAGAGATTGATTTTCTGTGTGTTATTAAGCCTGGATCTGTTAGGCTATTTTAGGCATGAACAATAGGAGTCAAACAGCACTCATAATTTAGATGATGGTACTATCCACCTGAAAATCAAGTTATTGATTATCATAATTTATCTGACTTCTCATATAATGTCAAGACTTAAAAATGACAGGGTGTTTTGAAATAACATACTAGAAAAATCAAGATAATACAATGAAGTAATAAGCAAGAAATTAGAATAGTCAAGTCACACAACCAAACAGCTTACAAATTAAGTGTTTTGGTAGAAAATCAGTGCTGTGAGAGATTCAGAGAGAAACTGTGAAATATGAAGTAATATTTTTTATTAATTCAATAAATCTGTATTAAGTAATTGATGTGGTGAATGAAGCATAATGTTTATAGTCTAATGGAGAGATACACAAATAAATAATTACAATTGGTAGACAAGGAGAAGCATAAACATAGAGAAAGTTGACCTAACCCAGACCCAGGGGCCAAGACAGGTATAGCAAAAGACAGCATATAAAATGAGAAGGTGTTAAATCTGAGACTAGTAGGAGAGCTGGAAAAAGAGGATATTATTGATAGTGGGTCCAACACATGTACAAGTCTAGAGCTAAGGCAGCTCACAGCTTGAGACATTCAGTGTTCAGAATTTAGGTACTCGAAGTTGATATTGTATATGTAAAATCATAAGGTCATCTGGAACCTGTTAGCTCAGCCAGATTAAGTACAATACTCTAGAGGCTGTGGTCATACTTATTTGGTTTTTCTTCAAAAGTGGAAGTAGATTAGACTGTATCCATTGCAAATGTCTATGAAGAGTATGATATGAAGAGCAACTCAGAACACACTCAGGTGGTTTAGTTTAAAAAATAGTAAGAAGTTACTATTTATAGAATTCATCTAGTAAGCTGAGTACAATGCTTAAGAAGTTCTTCCTATGTTATCTCAAGTGATTCTAACATTTCTGTTAGAGACCCAACATTGTCTTCATATTATAGTTGACGAGATTGAGGCTTACTATAACAGCTGGTTCATCCATTAATTCTGTCTTTTGGCAATGCGACCTGGATTCAGCTGGGTGTTCTGGAATTTTCTGGGCTGTATTATACATCTGTGGCCAGATGAAAGTTGGCTAGTTATTGGCTGAATTATCTCAGCTGTCCTCCACATGGCTCTACTCCTACCAGGCAAACCAAGATGGAGTGGGGGACGGTTACAGAATGTGAGGTGCTTCTAAAAGCCTGCGAAATGTAATGCTGTCTCCTTTATCGTATTCTTTCTACTGACCAAAGCAAGCCATTTGGGCAGCTTGGATGTAAAGAGTGGAAGACAGACTCTGTCTCTTAACAGAAGGAGCACACAAGTCATGTTGGAAAGGGTGCAGGGTTAGGGAGGGGTAGTCATTAATGAGACCAGGATGTTTTGGAAGAACATATTGAAAAAATTTGGCAATAGCGTACAATGAAGTTATCATTGCAATTATTCTAACATAAGACAAAAACACATTTACCCAAGGTCTCCACTGTTAGAAGTGTTGAGCTAGAGTTTGATTCCAGTGCCTGTTCTTTTACTTGATGAACTGCCTCTTTTAGTATTTATGGCAAAACTCTTTCAAGTGTGCCTTAATGAGCAAGCACATCCTGTTTAGATATAAAGTGACCTAGAAATGAGAATTTATTGTGGGTACATAATAATGTTGCTTTTATTAATTTCATACCTAGGAAATATTTTTGTAGAAGAGGAAATATGAATGGGTAAATTGGTGATTTAAACTCCAAGATTTTTTAACTAAAAACAATGATATTTTTATCTTTCACCTTTAGGACCCTCCCCACCCACCATTTAATTATTCGAAAGGGGCTGAGGCTGACTAACCAATGAGAAAACTCTGTTTCGCAAGCTATTGAACAGGTATTTTTACATGAATAAAACTGGTGATTTAATTCCTTCAGTGTGGTTATTTCTCTTCCTTAGTCTATATGCCTTCATATTGTTACCATTTACGTGTATATACTTGTATCAGTCAGTGTTTTACTAGAGAAACAGATATAACACAAGATACACAAATGTATAAGGAATTATAGGGTCTGGGGATATAGCTCAGTGGTGTAGCATCTGCCAGGAAAGCACAAGGTCCTGAGTTCAATTCCTGGTTAAAAAAAATACAAGAAATTACAAAGTTGGCTTACGGTGGTCACTCATGGTGTAGGATATGGAAGCATGCAGAGGAAGTGTGTAGACATGAGACCGAAGATTTCGGTTCAAGATTTGGAGTTCACGACACTATCCATGCAAGTCCATATCAGGAGGCTGATGGGTCTGTAACAGAAGGCTGAAGAGTATGCCGGAGAAGGCTGAAAGATCTGTGGCAGAACATCAAGAATCTGTGCTGGAAGCCAGGAAACCATTGATGTCCAAGCTGAAGGTGTACACCGGAGCTCCTCTGAAGAACGTATCAGTCCTTCCTCATTTACCCTTTATACCATCCAGGATGAGCTGCCCAAGGGTGTAGAATTGCTGAGCTGATTGAGTTTGGCTTCTAAACTTTGCAAGTTGACATAATCAACCAACCATTAAAATATTTGTATTTTATTTCCTCCAAATATTTTACTTGCCTTTAAATTTCTCTCTTAGAGGTGTTTAAGGATGAAATCTTTAAACACAACATTTGTGCTCTTAACTTTTATGTATTTTTTGGTTCAATACTAGGAGGTGTATATACTAAACACTGTGACTTTAGTATAGTTACAGTGGACAGATACATTGGATTTTATTTTTATTTTCACTGTATATATACACTCAAACACTTTCTATAAGCTCTTTTTAAATGGAAGTTACATATAATATTGTGGCACAGATCATATGAGAACTCAGCTTAATATCCAAGTCTATGAGATAGTCATTTCTTTTAAATGCCTTCATTTGTATTAAAAATTGTTACTTATCACTTAAAAAAGACTAGCAAAGCAGTTGAGTTATAAGGGTTAGACATTACCAAATTCATTACCTTTCTGAATGAGAATTGCGTCTTCCTCTCCATCACCTGATTTACTAGACCCCTCCACCCTTCTTGACTATATTCATGAGAAATGTTAGCAATAATATCTTTAGTAATAGCAACACGGTCATTTTCATACCACATTTCCTCTGAGAGGTTTAAAGCGATTCAAATGAATTTCCTCATTTTCATTGGCAACTTTCCATCAAATTAGAGTGGTGAGAAGGACTGCAACCTCAGCATTACAGCTATCTTTTTCATCTCCTTCATATGGCTGATTATTTGCTTCCATCTTACCTCAGGTTACTTTCTCCTTCAATCAAGAGAGCCTGTTTTAGCCAGGTGTGGTGGCTCACGCCTGTAATCCCAGCACTCAGGAGGCTGAGACAGGAGGATCGTTGTGAGTTCGAGACCAGCCTGGGCTATAAAATGAGCTCATGGCCTGCCTGAACGGTATAGTGAGACCCTGTCTCAAAAAGACAAGGGTTGGGGATTTAGCTCAGCGGCCTAAGAGTTTGATCCCTGGTGCCACAAAAAAAAAAAAAAAAAGAAAAAAAAGTGACAATGGTCATATTTAACCAAACTCCCCCCAAAATTATGTAGTATGATTGAGAAATAGCATTTAAACTAATTGGCTATTATTGGAGGGTAAATAAACATTAATATTAGAAATGCTCAGCAGTTTTGAATACTGCTGTGAAATAAAAGATGGTTATAATTTTTCTTAAGATGCCTGACCAACTACTCAAAAATGAATTTTACAAGTTTTTGATTTACATGTCATACTGTATTTTTTGTAGTTAAGGTACAGATAAAAAATATTGCAAAACTCTGAACATTTAGATTATTCTGGATTTCACCAATAAAAATGTTTTTTAAAAATAATAGTATTATATAGTATAATAATATATAATATTAAGCATATGTTGATGACAGTGATATTATATTATATATCCTAGGGAATAAAACCCTAAAATCAATAAAAACCACTTGACAAATACATACTTAATTCTTAGAACTGACAGACTGAAGTATTATCTACATCTGCAAACCAAATGTATGCTTACCCACTTTGTTTTGATTGGGGTCACTCCTTTCTTGAAGTGCTCTGATAACACCTAAATCCACTTATGTCATGATCAGTAGCAACTTAATTAGGTCATGGTCCCATTGCCATGAAAGTATTTGGTAGATGTGATGAATATTCATAATTAATTGACTTTAAGTAGAAGAGATTGTTCTAGATCATGTTGGTGAGTTGATTCCTTAAATTGAAAGGTCTTTACAGTATAATGGATGTTTTTTCAGAAGTAGAAGGAATTCTTCCCATGTGTTGGTGCTAGCTCTAGCCCTTGCAGTTTCAGTTTGCCTTTCCCCACAGCCTATAGATTTCAGACCAATCTAGTCAGTTCTCACAAGCCTGTTAACTGAACAGCTTGCAATGAATCTTTAACATGTATCTCTCACTTATTCTATTTCTGGGTTGAACCCTAGCTGATATAATCTGCAAGGCCAAATTTCCAGCTTCCCTTCTTCTAGTAGTTTCATGGAACCGTCTTTTAGAAATCACTTTGAAAAATTACTGAGATATTACTAAGAGAACTCCTACAACAGCCCCCGTTTATAGAGTATCTATAAATTGTCCTCGCTTCTTGCAAATCTTTTAACTTGTGCTATTACAACTTGCAGGTTGTTTTGCAACTGTTTTTCTGTTTGCTGACCAAAATGGCCTTTAACATTTTCCTCAACACCACTAAACTTTAGATAGGTTTCTTCCTGATTTTCCTTTCCTCAGATCATTTACTTTAGAAAACTTGCCCTTGTAAATTCTTTATCTTTTCCTTTGAGATGCAAATATGCTACCAGGCTCTTACCAGTGTTAAAACCCAAGGGTGCTTTTCTCAAGAAGCTACCCCTTGGTGAAAGGCAATCACCAAGAAAGTGGAGCCCCTATCCCCAACTCTGGGAAGGTAGGAGTCTAACTTCAGTAATCTCCAATTAGCAGACATGAATGGTTTAATCACATTGACCACTTTTGTACCTAACATCCCTCTGTACTTTTCCTCTAGCTCACCTCAGTGTATAAACTCTCCAGACTTGTTTTTAAAGTTCAGCTTCTCTCTCATTGTAGTAACCTTGATCCTTATTTCAACAATCCTGAATAAAGTCTTTCTTGTCTGGTTAACTCTCCCCAGTACAAGTTTATTTTGACACTACAAAGTGTCATAAGATGAGAGTGCATATTTTCCAGTTATTCAATAGTTTGGTATGTATGAATTCATTTAATTAAGAGTTTGTATTGTAATCATATCGAGTTTGTCATAACTTGAGTTTTGACAGTATATTCTACGTATTAAAATATATTATAGGAATTGTACACATTTTTTGCATATAAAAGAACTACAAATTATTGTCAGGCAGGCGCTTATGACACTGAGCTGTATCCCCAACCCTAAGAACTACAGATTACTGTAAGGCACCCATTCCAAAATACTGAGTGTCAGGGCTGGGGATTTAGCTCAGTAGCCTAAGCGCCTGCCTGGCAAGCACAAGGCTGCGAGTTCAATCTCTGGTGCCGCAAAAAATAAAACAAAAAACAAAAAAAAAAACAGTAAGGGTCAAAAATAGTTCACGTGATGGTGTTACTACTCTAATTATTTAGCAGTATTTTCATTTCTCTTTGGCTATTTTAGTCCCATTCCATTTTTGTTTTGTATCATTTTTTTCTATTCTATCTCAAATCTTATCCTGGAGACTAAGAACAAAAGAAAATAGTGGGGCTGGGGATCTAGCTCAGCGGTCTAAGCGCCTGCTCTGCAAGCGCAAGATCGTGAGTTCAATCCCCGGTGCCGCAAAAAAAAAAAAAAAAAAAAAAAAAGAAAGAAAATAGTGGTCATTGCCTCTGCACAAGACTTTTTGTTGCTATCGCAAACAGAAGTCATTCAGTTGTAATATCCTAAATTGGATCCAGATGCTCAGTTAGTTTGTTTTTATTTATTCATATATTTGTTTATTTTTGTAACAGGAATTGAACTCAGGACCTTGCACTTGCCAGGCAGGCACTTATGCTTCTTAGCTATATCCCCTGCCCTATGCTCAGTTATTGAAAGTAGAAATTAAAACAGAAGTGTGCAAAGTCATAGAGAAAAGTTCTGTTTGGAGGTTCTGTCTTAAGAAACTCTTAAAATAACTCCCTGTCTCCCTCCAGGTGCTACAGAATACAGCCATTTCCCTGAAATCACAGGATTTTCTAGTTTATACCCATAACTGATTATTGAGCTAACCAAACCAGGGTGGCTGCTGATCACTATAATCAGAGCTCCAGAGCATACATGAAAGCAAAGGGTGTGCTGCTGAGAAAGTTTGGACTTTGTAGGCATATGTCCAACAGGAACTTTAGAGGGGACCTAGGGTCCAAATCTACACTTTACAGACAAAACTGGTCAAATGTAAAAATAGTTTCTTTCTGTTTGTTCCTCTTAAATGTTAAGAGCCTAGTCTTTTTCAGGGAAGAGACTGTATGTTAGTTAATATATTATGAACATTATTTGTACTAAAATTTAACAAATTGATATTAAGAATAATTTTTATTTAAGATTCAGTATATACAAGCTGTTATTTTCAATAATTCTTATTTAATTATGAATCAAAAAGTTCAAACATACAATATTTTAATTTAGTCCCTCCAAAAAAAGTTATAAATATTCTTCCATATCTAGCAATGCTTCAAATTTTAAACAATAATATACAAAACATACTGGTTTTCACTTGGCATTCAGGTATGCAAATTATTTTTTCTGAAAGTGGAAACCTTACTTTTGTTCTGAGTTAAAAGAATTATATTTTTTGCTATGAAGATCTTTATTTTTAATTAAGAGTTTGTAGTGTTAAGAAGACATGATATTCAAACTCAAACTATCTAATGTTTGTAGGACAGATATATGAATAAATAGAACACATTTTTAAGTATTTACCCAAAAGTGGACAAAGAAAATGTCTGTCTATCCATTTAAGTATTTTTAAAAACGACAAAGGAGATGGAAAATAGAACAAGAAAAACAAAAAGAAACACCACAAATTTAGGATAAGGAACAGACATTTATCAAACCAAGATAATATTGTGAACAATCTAAGTATGGAGAAACTATTTTTGAAGTTTGAATAAAATTTTCCTTATTTATGTAGTTTTCTTAATTTATTTCTTTTTATTCCATTATACTATAAACATGTCTACAGAGCCACTAACTTTAACACCTTTTGTGTCAATTAAAAGTTAAAATCTATGAAAGAAACTTTATAGGTGAGAAAACATCTTTATGGCCTGAAGAGTACAAGTGACACTTAGCTTATTCATTTGCTTCCTTACCCATTTTTATTTAGTTATCCATTTAACAAGGGTTTTGCTCTTGTACTTTACACCAAACCTTGAGTGAAGCATTCTTAGTAATAAAGAAGAATATGAATTTTTCCCTGATTTAATAGAAGTACAGTGGAAGGGATAGAATTTAAATAAATAGTAGAACTCATAACTGTGATAATGATTGAACTAAATATCATGAGGAAAAAGTTGATGATCTGTATTTATAGAGATATTATTTGTTTTTTTTCTTAAAACTGTTCTGACAGGATGGTTCTTCCTGTCTCATTTGGCCAAGTCGCACCAGATAGGTAGCAAAACGGGTGGCTGTAGTGTGAGCATACGGAGACTAGGGTATCTGGAAAAATCTCCTTTAACTTGAGAGGGTCATTGATTAGGAGAAAATAGACATCCTGCTGCAGAGACGGCTTCGGAGGGCTTGCTGAGTCCCCAGCTGGAACAGAAGATGCTTCCAGCTCACTCTGATCGGTCCTACAAAATCAGAGCTCCTGGTGACTGGATCAGTTTAGACTTATGTAAGAGTAAATAAAGATTGATAAACTCACAGCAAGGTACAAAGATGAGCACAAGCTAAATATTCAAACTAAGAAGGAAAGGAGCTATATAATATTACAAAGAAGGAAAATTAAAGGATCTGATAAAACTGTAGAAAAACTAAAGTAGTTGAGGTTGAAAATGAGACGTAAGTGGTAAAATTAGTAAAACCAACCAAATAGATAGACAGACAGACAAACAACCAAAAAAAAAAAATCCCCTGCAAAGTAAAATTAGGGAGAAAACAAGTAGCTATATAAACATGTTAGTATAGGTAAAAGTGTGTTTGTAGTAGAGAGAATATTTGCAAAGAAGGAAACTAAACC
>RJWT010028202.1:0-15283 GCA_004365215.1 Cuniculus paca | reverse complement strand
TTTCGTACCGGGGATCAAACTCAGGACCTCACGCTTGCCAGGCAGGCACTTATGCCGCTGAGCTAAATCCCCTGCCCCAGGAATGTTTATATTAAAAAATCTTTTCAGGAAAAATATTGTAGGCTGTTTCACAAAAACAAACAAGCCGGGCGTGGTGGCTCACGCCTGTAATCCCAGCACTCGGGAGGCTGAGACAGGCAGATCATTGTGAGTTCGAGACCAGCCTGGGCTACAAAGTGAGCTCAAGGCCAGCCTGAATGGCATAGTGAGACCCTGTCTCAAAAAACAGGGCTGGGGATCTAGCTCAGCGGTCTAAGCGCCTGCCCAGCAAGCGCAAGGTCGTGAGTTCAATCCCCGGGGCGGCAAAAAAAAAAAAAAAAACAATGCTTCTTGTTCAAGATGGCAGGTTGAACACATATGTTTGGATCTTCTATTTTTCCAAATTCCTCATGAAAAGACAGGAAACACAAGACCATTGTTGAGACCAGAAGGGGTGCCATCCACATGTTAAACTGAATGGAACTCAAGAAGACCATTATAGATCAGATTGAGTTACAGACCAGCCAACAGCTTACTGCAGAGGAAGTCAGGTAGACAGGTAGGTGGAAGAAGCCCACCAGCTCCCCCTCTGGCCGAGAGTCAGAGGCTGGAGGAAATGGTGGGCGTGGCAGGTCTGTGCTGCGGTTGGTCGTGGCTCACGAAGACCATGATTCCTGCCATAGTTTTAAATTATCTGATCTCTTGACGTGGGAGAATCTCTGTGAGTTTGAGGCCGGCCTGAGCTGCATCAGCAAGTTCAAGGCCAGCCTGCGCTACACAGCAAGACCTTATATCCAAAAAAAGGAAAAAAAAAATCTGAGCTCACAGTTTCTGTAATTGGCTGTTCTTAAGCAAAATCCCAGGGCTCCCTTAGCTGGTCCCTAGGGAGATGACTGTGCTGGGTGGGAGAAGGAAGTACTTCTCCAGCTAGCAGCTGTCCTAGCAAGGGTGGAAGAGAGTTTTTCCAACTACAGGGAAGCTTTTGAGTGTAATAGGCCTTGTTTTGGTATGGGATTTCATTCCTGGATGACAAGCCACCAGTGAGGCACAGATCTGAGGAAGCAGCACTTATTTTTTCATTTTTTTTGCATTGTTTTGTTTGATCAGTTACATTTGCAATTGCTGATTAAAGCATTTTTAACTCATAAAAACGTAATCCTCTATCTGTTGTTGCAACCATGGGTTAAATAGAGCTAAATCACAGAACAGATAGGCAAGAATGCTGAGACATCAAGAGGATGAGACCACTTGGAAAAGATATGTTCTTTGTCATAGCAATTGTGAAAAGTAGGATGAGTTTTCCAGAATTTACTAAACACATTACAGTGTGTTGCTGCCATCAAAAAATGGAACCCATTAAAATATATTTTTGGAAACATTTACTGGCATAAAAAACTTTCCCAACATATTGCTAAGTTTAAGAAAAGAGAGATGCATGCAGACATAGGGAGACAAAGATGACCCTTGTAACAGCAGAGTAAATACAGTAGGCAGGAGGGCTGGTTAGCAATGATAAGATAAATATTGGAGTATTAAACACCCAAATAGTTAATATACACTCTGGAATGTGATGTTGAGACAATTTTATAACCTTCTTTTTATGTTGTATTTGTAATTTCTCTCACAAAATGAACACAAATGGACATGTTTTCCTTATGTAATTATAAAAAGTAAATATTGTTTCTCAGGATGCCTATTTCTAAAAAAGGCACTGGACTGAAACAATTTTATGGATGAATTCTTTTTTTTTTGGATGAATTCTTAACATTGAACAAAGAGATGAATAATTTCTCTTCTACTTAAAATATTCTGCAATGGAGGAAAAGATGCAAAGTACTAACTCCTTTTAAGAAACCATCATTGTTCTGTATAACAAAACCTAATAAAGAGAGTTGGAAAAACGAACAAACATGAGCCAGTTTTATTTATGAATAAGACCTAAAATTTTGAAAAAGATAATTAGCAAGTTGGTTGTTAGTATTATACAAGAAGTATAATATATCATGAACAAGGAGAGTTTCTTCTAAAAATGCAAACATATTTCAGTACTGGAAAATGTATTAATAAAATTCTCCAGCAGATGAAAAGGACAAGGTATTTGACATTCAGGTATCAATAGATTTTGAAAATATTTTGGGTGACATTTAATATCCAATTCGCCCACAACAAACAAAATCAACATAAAAACTAAGCTCCTAACTTTAAGCTAGAAGGACAGTTCATAAATATGATAAAGAATATTTTATCTTAAGCAAACACCCAACAGTACACAAAGCAATGGAAGAGTAAAGGTATTCCTGGTGAGACAAAATTGTCAATAACTCCCATTGTTTCATTGTCATTTGTTCCCCGAATTTTCACATGCTGGGAGTTTCATCCCCAGTGTGATGGTGTTGAGGTGTTGAACACTAAGACTTGTGGACTAGTGGAAGACAACAGGGGTACCACCTTATGAATGGATTAATGCTACCTTTCTGGAGTGGCTCCAGTGACTTGACTGTGTTTATGAGCACAGATTATCATAAAGTGAGGCCACCCACATCTTGGTTCCTTGTATCTGCACGTTTCACTTTCTGCTGCTCCTCCATGTTGTCATGTAACCAGGGAGCTCTTGCCAGAGGCAGCACCATGCTATTTGGACTTTACAGTCATCAGAATTATGAGATGAATAAACTTCTTTTGTTTGTACATTACCTAGCACCAGGCATTCTGTTACAACAACACAAAACTAAGTTATTCACCTACAAAACTCTAAAGCACTAACTAACAAATAGTTACACTATTAAGTTTTTGGTCAGTGACAAAGAAAAGTGTATTTTATTCCCAGTACCAAATAAATAAAATAAAATAAAATATGTAGAATTCAATTAAGGAACTGAATAGAAAAGTAGATTGGACCTGAATTTATTGGACCTCAACTGCCCCTAGATATTTTAAATACTTGAATCTTTATGGTCATTAAATTTTTCTTTCTTAGACAAGTCTTTTTCTTCCTGCCATTTTTATTTTGTTAAATTGCACTAGGGTCATTGGCCTTCCCAAGTCTGCAGGGGCAGGAGCTGAGAGCTCAAAAAAGTGCACGTGTCAGTCAAGCTAACACTCCAGAGATACATACACTCACGACAGAGAAATAGGAAATGGCTTCCATTCCAATCTTGCATTTTTCTGAGACAGTACAATCAGTGAAGAAGAAAGACTCCATCATAGTTAACCCCCTACAGGGAAGGAATTGTAGGCTGTTAGGCTGCTACCATATTAACAAGACTTCTCAGCTCAAGAATGAAGGCTCCGAAAGCTGTGCACATTTTCCATTTCCCTTCGAAGGTCAATCCTCCAAAACAACTAAGCAAAGTAACAACAAAATCTAGGTTTCACCCTGTTGTCCCCTCCTGATCTGAAAGACTTGTGTAGGAATTTACATATTCCCTGAAATATCCCCTATCAAGCAGACAAAGCCAGAGACAGGAGAAAATATTAGAAAATGTGTAATTCATTGTATGACTCACAATTGTGCAGACATTGGGTTTAAAGCAAGGTATGAGATCAGGAAACACTTCCTAGAAGTGAAACTCTGCTTTAAAAAAAAATGTGATAGAAGTAGTGAATAGAGACTTTTAAGAGGTAGGAAGAAAATCAATGGACTGGTTAACAACTCAGAGAATTTTCAGTTTCGAGAGAAGGATATAGAATTAAATAAGGTGAAAGAAGACAGAACAAACTTGGTTGAAAGATCAGAATAGTTCTGTGTATGCAGGAGGACTTTCAGTAGGAGGTCTCAGAAATAGGCCTACCTGTGTGCAAAGATTTGGCATTCACAGCAAAAAGGCTGACAAAATGCCAGGCAAGTTAATTAGCAAACCCCTCTGTAAGGGTTGATATCTAGGTGTCTCCTTAAAGCCTCATACCAGCATAGGTGGGGCATTTGCAAGGGGATTGGATTTGGGGGCTTATAGCTGACTTGTTAGGAGCCAGGGTCTGGTTGGAAAAAGCAGGTCACTGTAGGTGGGGCCTGGAAGGGTTTATTCCCCTTGCAGGGCTCTTTCCTTTATTTCCTCTGCTTTCCCACCTCCAGCCGTGAGTAGCTCCTCTCGCCATGCAGTCCTGCCTTGGAGCTAGCAACTGTGGCCTGAAACGTGAGCCAGAATAAACCTCTCCTTCCTCTGACTTGTGGGTGTTGGGTGTTGAGTCTCGGCAACAAGGAAAGTGACTAAGATGTCCTCAGTAATCATAAACGCAGAATTTCTGAATTTCAAAGACAAAGGAAATTCTTTAAGTGCATGGTTGAAGGTATCCTGATCTGAAGATGCAGAAACATAGTGTTTCTGTTGAAAGAAGCCCAACACTGGAGCCGGAGGTGGGGTGGAAGAGAAGCAAGTGATGCGTGCAAAGTGAAAGTGAGCCTGTGAATACTTGAATATCCCACTCTCTATTTGGCTCGATTGTTTGTTTTTTTTTTGTACTGGGAATTGAACTCACAACCTTGTGCTTGCCAGGCAAGCGCTGTGCCGCTGAGCTATATCCCCAGCCCTCCCAACCTCTATGAAAGCAACGCCATCACGCTTTTCCCAAATACGACAGAAACTCAAGAGAATGTCACATTACCATAAGGAATTTTTGAAATGATCAGTAACAAGGAACGTATTGTGACCAACTAAGCTGTAGGAATTCTCTTATACTTCAATGTATAGATTATAATACTACAAAGCTGTCACATGGACAGGTGATTAAAGAAGATGTAACAAAAATTAGTAAAGTATACATTATATTATTTTTTCTGGATTTTGTGACTTTTGCTATTTTTCAGATTTTAAGACTTTGAAATTTGTTATTAGGTTTCATTCTAAATAAAAATTCATTTTTATACCTAATTTTCTAACAAAGTGGTTTTTTAAATGTTTTATTTATTTATTTATCTTTTTTAGCATTGAGCATCCTCTCCAGCCCTTTTTTATTTTTTATTTTGAGAAAAGTTATTGTGAAGTCACTAAGTTACCCAGGGAGTGCTGAACTCTGTAATCTTACTGTCTCAGCCTCCAAAAGTGCTAGAATTATAGGCATGTGCTACCATATCTGGCTTTCAAAGTACGATTTATAAACAATAAAATGAGTAACTATAATTGTGTATTTTTCTTAAATATAACAATTTAAATTACATAGATTAAGTTTCAGGCTTCCAGAACTATGTAGGTAACTTCCTTATATTTCTTCATCAAATCAAGAAATAAGTCAGCTTATAAAAACTTTTAAACGGGAAGGACTAAGAACTAACTGTATGCTGGTTGATATCAGGACTGTAAGACATATTAACTGTCTAAGTAATCTTAGTATATTTATAAAACCAAGTATAAGTATAAAAATGATTGCTGAAAAAGCAAAATAATATAAAAATTGGTTATTATATATGATAAATAATCATTTGCATAAAATATAGTGTGAAATAGAGATACAAAAAGGCTTACCTTTCCCATATTCCATAACTTTGTGTTTAGAGTTCATTTGTGATGACATGCAGTTTTTTGTTGGTTAACATAAAATGAGCACAATATTCTGTATATGTGATAATTGGTATATCATGAGCATGTCCCACCGGAATGGACACCATCTACAACAGTATGTATAGTAACCCTGGCACATATAGAAAAAAAGTATTTTGGATAAATGTAAATGATAGTTATTGGAAAAAAAGTAGAAAAATTTAGAAAAATATTTTAAAAAGTGAATTTTTTATCTTCAATTAGCATGCAGTCATCCTTCAGTGAGAAAATTGGATTTGGGGAAATAACTATTCAGGGGATAAAGAAATTTCTGTCTTTGCCTTGGCAAACATAGATCCAAGGACCTATCGTCTCTTCCGCTGTCTTGTTAGAATGCCAGGGCTTAAAGCATAACAGCTGCAAAGCTCCTGATGCCTTCGACATTGGCTCCAAAGACAGCAGTGGCAGCAAATGTCTGTGACCCTCTGAAGGGCTGATCTGCACCCACAGTTTCTTTGCTTTCTTCCTTCCAGGAATGAAAGCAAAGCCTTTCTGAAAACATCATGCTCATTAGCAAGCATTGCCTTGACTTTGTTCTTTTCAAATTTACTGATATAAAAAAAAACTATTTGCTAAAATAGACAAAGCCCAAAACAAAACTCCCAGCAAACCAAAAGCCCCCAAACCCAATACAACACCACTCTTTCTTGGGAAATGTTAGCTCTGTGTGTGTGTGTGTGTGTGTGTGTGTGTGTGTGTGTTGGGTGGAAGTGTTGGAATTATAACTGAACAAGTAGTGAAACTCAGACTTGAAACTCTGAAATAGTTATTTCCTATACAAGGTACAGGTTTTAATATATAGGACCCCTAAATTCTATATCATACCCCATTATTTGTTAGTGCTCATAGAAAACACAACTATACAGCTTATCTTCCAGGAATCTCAAGTCAGCGTTTTATCACTTGCAGGTTATTGACATCCACATTATTTATCTGTCTGAACACATGGGGTTATTGCTGTTATTTTAAACTGAATTATTAACTGTAGCAATCTAGTTCTAATTTGCTAGCTAGCATAGGCGTGTGTGGGTGTGTGTTGTGTGCGTATGCGTGTATGTATCCTATGGCTGTCCCTGATGTATAATATTTTCCAGTAACTTAAGAGTGTGATAGTAAGGGAAATGTTTTCAGCATCCAAAAGAAATTTTTCATTGGCCTGTCACTCTTTTGGCTTTTGCTTAGGAATAGTTTCATTTGGTTTCTTGGGTACAGTTGATTGAATGCAGTTGCAACAACTAATCGAAATCTGTTATAAGTTAGGGGCCTTTTACATTTGTCCTCTTTTGTCTCCAATTGGTTATTATTTTAGTCCCAGAGTTTAGCACCTGGGCAAATTTTTCCATGATCTGAAGCCCTGGCTAGAGATGAGGGAGGGAGGAGGGAGAGGAGAGGAGGGAGAGAGGAAGCTAAAAAAAAAAAATGAAGACGTGTTACGTATGTGTGTCAGCTCTCCATGATGAATGTAATCCTTATGTACTGCAAACATGCACTAATTTTAAAAATTCACATTGGAAAAAAAAAGAGGAATATTAACTCACTTTGAACTGAAGGATGATTTATTACAAACATAATATTTGGTGCCAAGGTAACAGACACAGATTCTTTCTCTTGCCTTGCTGAAAATAGGTAATATTCCCTAGTCATTATATCTTTGTTGGAAAGATCCCAGCATTGGAAATGATTGAATGATTGCATTGGATGATGAAAGTGAATGATATATACAAAGCTGGAGTGAATCTGTGCATATTTCAAATATCCACAGACTTTACTTTCTGTTAGTGGTTAGATTTGCTGTTAATGGTTGGTTTTGAACACTGGAGATTCCAGTAGGGAGATGGAGACCCAGGAATTCAGGCTTAGGGTATTCACTCTACCATCTTCTGGCCCACCAGGTTGGGGAAGATTGGCTTCTTCCTCTATTAAAGACCATAAGTTCTATTATGTTCTTGCTGCCATTAATTTCAGCACTTGGAAGTGTTTTACACCATTTCTTACAAGTTTTTCCTGATAGTGCCTTCCCATTCAAGTGCACAAATTAATGAACAAATCTCACCTCACAATCTTCACTTTATTCCTGTTCAATCAGGGCATGCATGCATGTTGCATAGTAGGATTTTATTAAAATTCTGCATATTGATTCACTTGCATGGAGGAGGTTCAGTAATGTCCCTTCATAAATGGCAGTTTCCTTATCTAAATCCAATCTTCACAACCCTAAATGCTAAATTTATCAGTTGTCCTGGAAACTGGACCTGGGACATAAGGAGCAGAAGAGTGGGAGCTGGAGGGAGGTCTGCAGGAGAGAAGCTGGAAAGACGTATCCCTCCCACCCCCTTTCACAAGCTACTCTAAACTTCCCTGAAGGCCACATGCTCTCACTCTTGATATTTCTATTGGATAGTTTACCATGCTTCTGTTATGGTTTGTGTCTGGGTGGTCCCCCAAGTTTCATGTAGTCATAGAAGTGTCTGAATCTAGCATTTGTGAATGGTTTGTTGTCTAGTGCTGGGATTGGTGGTGTAAGTGCTGCACCTGCCCAGGGATGGAGCCAGCATACAGTATAGGGATGGGAAAGAGACATGTTTGTCCCTCTTTGGCCCTGTTTGCACTTGCCGCTTGCAGCCAGGCTACCCCTCAGCCACGCCACCCTGCCTTGGAACCAACTACGTATGAACTGAAATCTCCAAGAACTGTAAGAAATAAACCTTCCCTTCCCCAATTTTGGGTGTCAGGTATTTTATCTCAGCAACGAGAAAAAAGTAACCAAGACAGCTTCTTTTTAACATTCACCACTGTCCATTCAGTTAACAGATGTACCTTGAAATATAGCAGGTCCAAATTTAGATGTGCTGCATTTGAGGTACATTTTTTTTTCTACTTTAGGAAGCAAAACAGAAAAAAGGATAGAAATAATACAGAATTTCAAAAGAAAAAAAAACAACAGAAATCAACACTAGTTAATACATTCTATATTGTTATCCTAGAAATAGTTGTTCAGGTTACAAGATGTAGGCATAAAAAATGATCAAACATTCAAACTATGATGAACAATGCATCGTTAAGTGATTTTGTTGCTGTGTGAACATAATGGGGTGTACGTACAGAAACCTGGATGTTACAGCCTGCTATACAGCTGGGCTATGGTACGTATCTAATATGTGCACAGAGTAGCCTACTGTTCCTGAGGCCTTGATTAACAAACAACATGGGATTAAATCAAACACAAGAGAAAATGATGTCATCAAGAGACAAAGTAAACATAGAAGAAAGATGAACCAGACTGCGGCTACTGTACTGAGCTTTTTTTCTTTTTAATAAGTGGGAGTATACTCTAAAGTAATGATTCAACATAGTATAATAAATACATAAATCAGCAATAGACTCCTTTCTTATCATTACTAAGCATTGTGTGCTGTTTGGGATTGTATGTGCTATACTTGAACTCAACTGGCAGCACACTAGATTTGTTTATGCCAGCATCACCACAAACAGGTAAGCAATGCACGGTGCTATGGCATTGTGATGACTGTGATGTCACAGCTTGCAGGAATTTCTCGGCTTCATTATAATCTTATGGATGACCATTGCATATGTGGCTCTTTATTGACCAGGTGTTATGCAGCACATGCTTTATGTATTTATTTATTTTTAATTAATTTTTATTGGTACACTCTTGCCACACATAAGGACACATTCATCATAGGGAACGTGTACCCATACATACATATCTTAATATTTTTCATTTCCCTCCCTTCCTTTCCACCCTCTTCCCCTCCTCATTTATAAAATATTGTCTCCATTGTTTTCCTTCCACTCTTTTTAAAATCCTTATTCACTTCCCTTCCCCTGCATTCTCCTTTGTCCCCTTTCCCATTTGAACATTTTCTTCCTACTTCCCAATACCCTCCATTTTCCTCCTTATTTAGGGTTTCTCACACAAGAGAAACCAAGTGATTTTTAAACATATGTGCCCAATTTATTTCACTTAAAATTATGTCCTCAAGATGCATCCCTTTACCTAAAAATGTCTCAAGTTTGCCATTATTTATGGAGGAGTAGAACTCCATTGTATACAAAAATTGCATCTTTATCCATTCATCTATGAAGTGTAGGCTGTTTCCAAGATTTAGCCATTATAAATTACGCTGCTATAAACATGGATGTGCATAAATCACTGTAGTATGATGCTTTAACTCTTTTGGGAAGACATCTATAATGGGTCAAATGGAACTTCTAGTTTTAGTTTTTTGAGGAATCTCTGTACTGATTTCCATAGTGGTTGTACCAATTTACACTTCCACCAACAGTGGAGAAGTGTTCCTTTCTCCCCACAGCCTCGCAAGCATTGATTATTGCTTGATTTCTTGTTGATAGCCATGCTTTTTGGAGTGAAATGGAATCTCAATGTGATTTTAATTTGCATTTCATGAATGACAAGTGAAGTTGAACATTTTTTCATCTATTTTCTGATTGTATTTCTTCATCTGAGAAGTGTCTTCATTTCAGATGCCCATTTTTGGACTGGATCTTCGAATTTGGGGGGGTTCTGCTTTTTTGAGTTCTTTGTATATCCTAGATGTTAATCCTCTTTGTCTGAGGAATAGCTCATGAAACTTTTTTCCCATCCTGTGGATTGTCTTTTCACTTTTTTGGTGGCTTCTTTTGCTGTGTAAAGCTTTTTAATATGATATGATCACAGTTATTGATTTTTTTGTATTTCCTGTGTAATTGTGCTTTTGTTCATATCATCCTGGCTGTCTCCTATGTCTTCAAGAGTTTTACCTATTCTATCTTCCAGGAGATTAACTATTTCTGTTTTAATTTTCAGATTAAAAATGCAAAACATATGGATTTATGTACAAAATACTGTGTAACTGCTGTCTATGGTAAAATTCAATAATAATTTTTATTTTTTTCAATAATAATTTTTAAGTTGACAATTATATGAGGAAAGAAAGAAAAATTGGTCCATTTCAAATGTGGTGCATGGTGAATTTAGTGCATGATGAGAGATAAGGGACTATGTGTAATCTGTGGCATGTGGGAAGCCAGTTTTCCCAGTACCATTTATTAAAGAGACTATTCTTAGCCTCTGTAGGTGTTTGACCCCTTTGTCAAAGATAAGGTAGCTGAGAGTTCTTGAAGTTGTTTCTGCATCTTCTATTCCACTGATATTCTGTTCCATTGATCCTCGTGTCTAGGTTTGTTTGTTGTTTTTACCATAGTAACATGACTGTATTTAAAATGTGGATTTCTAAAATTATTGTATTGTGATCCTTCACACTACTTCTCCTCTGCTCCATCTTTGTACTCCTCTCTATGCCAAGTGCAACGATAGAAGAATGTAAGTGACTGTGTATAGTGACAGGAATTTTCTTGCTAACATTTGCATGATGTGAATGGGTAGTGGTTATTCTCAGTGTGCTATTTGTTTTGCAATAACCTTTGAGAACCAAGCCCCTCAGTTATCTCTTCTGGCAAATTCATATATTTATTGCAGAAAATTATCTTGACTCACTACCAATTTTGGCTTTACTGAAAGTAATTTTTATTATTTCCAACCACTTCAATTCACAGCTTCTAATTATAAATGTAGCCTTATTCAAGTCATTTTTAAAACACTTTCACAAACAATTTGCCTCTGATCTACCAAGTTTGAGCAATGTCTTTATAATTCACTCACCAGGGGAATTTTTGAAAGCACAGATACTACAAAGTTGAAAACAAACAAAATAAGCCTCCATAAAACAATCACCCGTGTGGTCATGTCAACAGTGTTCAGAACATGTCTTCTTGAAAACAACGTGGTTTCAGCAGTTTTTGCCTAAAACAAACACAGCAGATTTTCCTTTCTTGCTGCGTCTTTCTTTCCTTAAATAATGTCAGCTTAAAAGTTACTATTATATTTTACCATGGACAGCAGTTATGCATATTTTGTACACAAATCCAGGATGTTTTACTTTTCCTTGTTTTTTAGGATACTCTAATTCGGTGAATAAAAGACTAGCCCCTCCCTTATTTGATTGATTTTTTTTCTTCCACCAAGTAATCTCTAAATTAAAGGCAAGGCAATCGATTTTTTTTCAACTGTCTTCATTATGTTAGTTGCAGAGATCCGATCTCTGAAACATATACCGTGATTTTCCTCTAATTCAGAATATTTGATAAGATATAATAGCACAATTAGTAAAATCTAGGCCAAAGCAAAATGTTTACAAAGGCATGAAAGCTTCATAATTATTCCATCCTCAAGTGAACACGGTATTGATTAAAACCTTGGCCTCTTTGGGAAAATACTGCCATTCACTGAATTTCACCAAATCATCTCAATCGTATGGATTGCTGACAAATGTTGACTGTAATGGGACTTGTAATTTTTTTAAATGAACAAATTGAAAAATAATACAGTGATTATCTTCTGGTTGCATAGTTCTTTAATCATTAAGACTCATTAACTAGATAATATATATAATATCTCATGGGTGTGAAAGGAGAATGCTAATATAGTACTAGTATTTTCAAATAAGAAGTACAGTCATTCAGCAGTAATGTTGTATAATATAATCTACCTAATATTATAAATCTGATCATAAATATTAAAGTACAGTCCTTATACTTTTTATATTTTCTCCTTAGTTCATTAACAAAAGTTATTTTGAAGACTGGTCATAAATATTTTACTGTCTATACAACATGTAACTTTGCTAGTTGGATGTTTCAGAATCTTTCATATACTTATGAGGTTTACCAATGTTAAGAAAAAAAAGATAGAGACAACTTTTTGAATCTAAAATGCAAGAAAACCATGGTGGCTGATGGTGTTTCCAAAGACTGTGCCAGTGTGTATCTAATCCCATATGCTCTTTTTATAATGCTGCACTGATACTGCCTTCATGAGAGGTGGGAACTGATTTCTCCCTTTGAACTTGGGTGAACCTTTGATCACCTCAACCAACAGAATGTGATAAACCTGACACTGTACAACTTTTAAAGCCAGGATCTAACAAAGTATTCAGTTCTATCTGGCTTTTTCTTGCTTGATCAGGGCATTTGCTCCTTTGGAATTAATACCATGTTGTGAGGAAGTACAGGTCACACAAAAAGGCCACATACAGGTTTTCTGATTAAAAGTCCCAGCCAACAGTATGGCTGACAGAACTAGCTATCATTTTTTTGGATGAAGGAATCTTCAGATAGTTCCAACTCTACCTTTTAAGCTTCCCTGGCTGACACTTCGTAGGGTAAAATGAGTTATCTTCATTGACTTAAACCTAAATTGCTGATTCATGGGCAAAATAGATGTTACCACTGCTGTAAGCTTCTATGTTTTGGAGTAATTTTTGTGGGGCGTCTATTGCCAACTGAAATAGCCTCCAGTGATATAGTTGTTCTAGTTCGAAAACCATATTGCTCATGTAATATGAGTTCCATTGGATTTCATGGAACTAATCTTGAACTAATCACAGTTCTGCCTGGTGTAGTTAGCATATCTCACCTTTCGATGAATACGAAGTTTATTTTTTGTGATTACCTTAGGAAAAGAAATAAGTGAGACCACTTCAGAACAAGAAGCAGTCAGAATTATTGCTGTGCGGTTTTCCTGAGTCTTCAGAACTAGAAAAAAATAACTTAATTGGCTGTAGATAAATAATTCCATTATCTCTGCTCTCAAAGGAATGTCTTCACAGCTGGCAACATGATACTTACAGTGAAATAAGAATAATTCAAGTCTTACCTTGATCCATCTCTGTAGTCCTAATAAAAATAATGTTTGGGGTGCAGATGAGAATGCAATATACAGACATAGTAGTAACTAAATTATATTTTTATGTATTGAGAAAAATTTTAGGTAGGCTAGAAACATTTAATTGTGGCAAGTTTGGAATTATTTCTCCTGCCGTAACTCAGCAGGATGGCTCCTATTGTTGACTGTTGAATAGGAGGAGATGGAAAAATTTGTCAAAGCCTGTTGGCCAACTCTGCAGAGAAATACTTTCATTAGCTCAGAGATAAACATCACCATTTCAGCGTGACTTTTTCCAATTTTGGCAGCTTGGATAAGATTTCTGTCAACAAAACCCATAAGCTATATTAAGGTAAATTGTTTACAGCAAATCTACATGGTGTAACTAGCTGGAATTGTTGAAAGATTTATATTTGGGGTTGTTTTCAGGTGTTTTAAAGATTCTATGTCAATAACATAGTTTTTCCTTTGTGCCTGAGAAACCCTTATGGACTACTGAGTAAACATAATCTTTTAGAATAGCAGGAGTCTGATGTGCAGCAATGTGATAAGTCACTTAAACATCTTAATCAATTGCAGCCTAACAGGCAAGACAATGCTTCCAGTCAAAGCTGCTGCAAATATTCTCTGTAAGTGCTATGAGAGGGTGGCCAAGACCTTGTCATAGCCATTTGATGGAGCGAAAAGGCAGCAGATACTCAACAACATGGATCTGGATTCATGGTTTCTGGGTTTAAATTCCATCCCTGATCTCGGTTGCTTAACCCTAGGACAGCATACTTAGTCTTTCATTGCCCCAGTTTCCTTAATCTAAAATGAAAATGATTGTCTTGGTTACTTTTCTCTCATTGCTGAGACAAACACCTGACACCCAAAATTAGGGAAGAAAAGGTTTATTTAGCTTACAGTTTCTGGAGATTTCAGTTCATAGTCAGCTGACTCCAAAGTAGGGTGGCATGGCACTTGGGGGCAGCCATTCACGGCGGCTGCAAGCGGCAAGAGTGAACCGTGCCAAAGAGGAAAACATGTCTCCTTTCCGACCTTACATTGTATATCGGCTCCACCCCTGGACGGGTGCAGAACTCACACCACCAATCCCAGCACTACACAACGAATCAATCACAAACGGTAGATTCAGCCACTTCCATCACTACCTGAGGCTTGTGGGGGGCCATCTATATACAAACCGTAACAATGATAAGCTTGTTGAAAAGGATAAAATTAGCATATGCAGAGTGCACACAACAGTGCTTAGTATGTAGTCAGGGCTCAGTAACTCTTAGTCATTACTATCATTTTGTGATTGCATTGTTGAGTATCTTAATTGCTGGAGAATTTCTACTTGTCTACCATTTTAAAGTATTTTGGGGCTCTGGGTAGTTAATCAACCAACTTTTACAGTCACAAGATATATTTTGAGCACATTTTTTAACGTCAATACCTTTTTTGGAAGCGGTACAATCTTTCCAGGTATCTCCTGAAATAGTTCTGAACATTCAAATTAAATAATATTTTTTATTTTATTTGTAGTAAAACCCAAGAAAACATAACAGAATAAATCCAATCAAAACACAGCAGTGAAATTGGTACAGAACATCAAAGCAGGATAATAGGAAAAGAACAATGGCCACTATAGTATATTTTGTTATCTTCATAGTAGCTGTTCATTCCATCAGGTATAGCAAAATCAAACCAAAACAAAACAATAAAACCAATCAAAACAGAATATTGAGTAAAGCCAAAAAAAAATTAGTAAGAACAAAACAATTTGTGAGAACAATATTAGACTTCAAAAACAAGACAGAAAATATCCCCCATATTTGCCATATTGCATACTGTTATCCTCCCTGTGAATGCTCAGACTGCTGGCCCCAGGCCTGTAAATCCAACCAAACAACACAATCCTTCAGTTGCTTTTTGTACCTCAGTTGCTATCAGCTCAGGCTGACCTCCAAACCAGCTGGTG
>RJWT010028201.1:0-15284 GCA_004365215.1 Cuniculus paca | reverse complement strand
GCAAAAATACAATGTTCTGGAAACCTCTGTAGGTATTTTATTGTTAGGTATTTTAAAAGTCTTTTTTTAAGAGTTTGAAAATTTCATGACCCTAAAGTGAATGTAAGGGTAAATTTAACATTTTCCCAAATAATATATAACATTAGGATAAAATTAAATATATTTGTTCTTTCATATATTCAGCCAATTGGCTAAGCCCGCTTGGCTTTTTGGTTGGCTTGGGGGAAATGAACTTGAAGAAAGTTCTTCAGGTTTTTGTTTTGTTCTGTTTTGTTTTGTTTCATTTGCAAACTGTTCTTTGCATACTTATGTTTGTGGTCCTTGTAACTGACTTCTGCTTTTTGTTTGTTTCCTTTTCTTTCCTTTATCTGTTTTACTTCCCCCATATTGTGTTGTTGCTACCAGTTTCTATTGCTCCACCCCCTCCCCCGATGCCTCAATTGACTCCACAGATACCTCTCACAGGCTTCGTGGCCAGGGTGCAGGAAAACAGTAAGTTTGGAAAAACTGAGCTATCAAAGAATAGAGGCTGTCTCCTTTTAGCATGCATGGCTGATGAGTCATTTTTCTTACTTTTACTGAGAAGCTAATATGATCTTGAAAATAGGTGCAGAGATGTTACTGAAACTGAAGAGCACGGTCTTCAGTTTTCTCTGTGTGCATGATTACTGACCCATATAAATTTCAAAACTACAGCTTTCTTAAGTGTATATATGACCTGAAATGTAAGATCTGATCTTTGCATAATACAAATTGTATGGAAACTCCTACTTTTAGTAGTCATCAGAGAATTAGAAAACATTTTGTATTCTAACAAATCTATCAAGATACGTTGTGAGATTATTTATTAGGAAACTGGTGCAGATTTTCCCCCTTTAATTATTAAAAAAAATTTAGGGAAAACTTGTGGCTCAGATCTTTATAGATAAATGATTTTGAACACAGATAAAAGGTTCATTGTTAAGAATAACTCCATAATAAGTAAATTATATCCATGCTATCTATTTAATAGTGTAAGGAATGTAGACCTCACTTCATAATACGGGTCCATAATAGTTATTTCTGAATATGTAAATCTGTCAACTTTTTTAGGTCTGAAGATCAGATTTAATGATTTTTGTGAATTGTTTCTAATAGAAGGCTTTAATAAGGTTAGACTAGTTTATATTACTGCCTGATTAATTTTGAAGTTCCAGAAAATAGGTAATTCTAACTACATGATCACAGTGAGTGTTGTGTGGTAGAAAGAAAATTACTGAGTTGTACTATGCCAAAAAAATTGCTCAGATTAAGATGGTAATATTGTCTGTTTGTAATCTACTTCCTGTGTGACCTCTCCATGAAAAGAAGTTCCAGAATGGTTTCAGCAGATGAGGAACACACATGACCAGCCCATCCTTTAGGAGAACATATTGTGGCAGCTTTTGCTGCTCTTGCGTGAAATTCTCCTCATTCCCTCCCTTCCACTAGTCAGAAATTTGTTTATTCAGTATTATATGTTAGGCTCTGAGAAGAACACAAATAATTTTAAGACAAAATCCTTGCCTTCAAGAAGTGTATAATCTATGGGTTTAATAGGAAACATTATTTTCAAAATGTTTGTTTCTTTTTTTCTTTCTTTAAATTTTTCATGGAGACAGGATCTTGCTGTTAGTTCAGGCTAGCTTTGAACCCACTATGTAGGTAGCCCAACCTGGCCTTGAACTTGCTGTGATCCTCTTGCCTCAGCCTCCTGAGTGCTGGGATTACAGGCAAACACCATCATGCCTGGCTAAAATGTTGAAATCTCTGAATGTAAACCTTTCTTACTAAGTATTAACTGCTACTTGAAAATTCTGCTCATTTAAAATTCTGCTTATTTATAAGTAAGTGACTTAAAAAAAATAAGTGACTTATATTTCAAAAATAAGAAATTAGGGTAAGTCACTAGTCCTTAATGCTGAAACAATTTAAAACTAAGCCACAAGCCACTTCAATTTATTGAACTGCTGTATTGCTAAGAATTATTAGGAAATAACTTAAAATGGTCATAATTGATATGAGTATTACAGGTCCAAGGGTCATTGACTATTGATAAATTTTTATGAATAGAAATCCATTTTTAATACACATTATTTCCAAGCATTTGTGCCCATTGCTAAAAGGCCCTTGGTATAATTATTTTTATTCTTTTTAGCAAACATAGGAACTTGAGTCAGTTACTCTATACCAGAGTTTCTCCAAGTTTGTTTTGGCATGTATTTTTTTTTAAAATCAACTTAAGGCAGTTGAGAATAAACTGTATCAGCACTTTAAATGGTTTTTGAAGAACAAAATTTCTGTCTTTAAGATACCCATTTTCTTTGGATCTTAAAGTGGATGATAATGCATGTAATGTTAAACTTACTAATTTATTAATAAGTGTTTTGGTTTACAATGAGTCTGTAAGTCAGCAGTGTTAGTATTTCTTTTATAATTAGTATCAGAAGACTTTTGTAAATTAAATGTGTGTAATGCTATGTGGTATTATGCAAAGAAATAGATTGACTGAACTCTCGCCATAATATGAAAATAAGCTAATGTTGATTTACAGTAGTTGGATATAAAGACATATGGAAACACTGAGCTAATAATTAGTTGTGTGTAATTCAAGAGCAATGGCAATTAGGCAGTATATGTGATTTACCTGTTAAGCCAAGTTAAGGATATGAGTTGTGGCTTTAACGTTGGGGTGGATTCATACCCATTTTTCTTTCTTCGGTATTAGGAAGATTGGGAGAGGAGGTATTGACAAAGATGAAATGGATACATGAATGTTGTAGAAAAATAAATCATACACCCTTTGGACAGCTATTAGAGTGAATGTCACCACACAAAGTTTTTCTTTTAATCACGCTTTTTATCCCCAGGGGTAAACAAATCACATAGTTGAAGTGATGGGAGTAGGGCAGTTACCTGCAAATGTTTTAAATCTTAAATCGGAACTTCTTGGTTAGAATTTTAGCACATTATTCCAAGTCAGATGAAGTAAAATTTAAAAACCTGTACCAGTTTGTATAAAATCTTTTCATTTATTTTCTGAACTTTTAAAGAAATTTTGTAGATCAGAAATGTAAGCATTAGTTGTGCTTTGAATTCATTAGTATTGCTGCACTTATTATTTGGTATCATAACAGTTCAGTCAAAATGGTTCTAGTTGTTTTCCCATTTCACTGTGAACACTTTTGGTTAAAAAGCACAAACACAGCAATTCAGAATTACAGGTATGATTCATTTTATTGTTTTAAGTTCTTTTTTGTTTTTTCTTTTTAATTCTTACATCTTTCTTTGACATTTTATGTTTAAATTTAATTGAGGCTGTATACTTAGAAAAGTGGATCCTTAGGATCTGGCCTTCCCCTCATCTCATGCTTGTTTTATTAGCAGTAATACAAAATCTTATCTTCAACATTAAAAATTAATTATAAATATAAACATTTAAAAATATTTAAAGATTTTCCACTAAGTGGAAATTTTTCTTGTTAAAATTTAAATAGGAAACCTCTACACAGAAGCAGACCTGATACTACCAACTTTTTCTCTCCATTGAAACACAATGAACAAAAATATGCCCACTGGAGACTTAGTTTTCTAGGTCACAGAAGCTAGTAAAAAGCTGAAATCGGGTGTGAATGAACACAATTAAAAAACAAACTACCAAACTATTAATATAGTAACATTTACTACAGTTCAGATGACAAATATGAATAAGGTTTTATTTTAGGCAGCTAGAAAATAAGGTTTTATTTTAGGCTTAAAGAGTGACATTTGTTTTGACTTGAGCCTTGGAATAAGGAAACTTCTATAATGTTTGTAAAAAGAGACATTGTTTCCTAACCTCTTGCATTCATTAATTTTTTTTAGTATTTCTTGATAGTCTTATTTTAAGCTCATTTTAATATTGCAGAATTACAAGTAGCATAAACTTTAACTCACCAAACTATTTCTAATCATTGCATGTTTTATTGTAGTGCATGCTCTATATAAGTTAGAGCTTTCTTACATCTTAATTTATAAATTTCCCTTTAGACTAACTTCTGATTGATGTTATCTGAATCTTTTTAGTTGCTGATAGCCCAACTCCACCACCACCACCTCCACCAGATGACATTCCCATATTTGATGACTCTCCACCTCCCCCGCCTCCTCCCCCAGTGGACTATGAAGATGAGGAAGCTGCAGTAGTTCAGTACAGTGATCCATATGCAGATGGGGATCCTGCCTGGGCCCCCAAGAATTATATTGAGAAAGGTAAAGAAAGTATCATCCCTAAGCATAGAACTGATGTGAGGGTCAATACTTAATTTTAGAACTCTGGAAAACATTTGGTCCTGTGTTACTGTTACTCACTTTGCTGTAAGAATTAAGAATCTTCACAAAAATAGTTGGTTTTGTTAAGACTATAGATTTAATTGGCATTATAATTTAAAATTCAATTAAATACTAGATAGAGAGCACTCATGATATTTCAATTATTTTCTCCACAGTTGTTGCAATATATGATTATACAAAAGACAAGGATGATGAGCTGTCATTTATGGAGGGTGCAATCATTTACGTGATAAAGAAGAACGATGATGGCTGGTATGAAGGGGTCTGCAATCGAGTGACTGGTCTCTTCCCGGGGAACTATGTTGAATCAATCATGCACTATACTGATTAATTTTTTATTTTTTAGCTTTTGAAGTAGATTCTTATTACTCAGTCATACTGTGGGACTATTATGGTTAACAGAATTGTCTTAATGTTTTAAAATGCACCCATGTTTTCAGGCCATGCTGTCTATTGGTATATTTGAATGTCTACCTGTTAGCATAAATCTTTGTGGCAGTTCGTATTTTGCTAAACAGCAATTTATACAGTGGGCTGCCCATAAATGATTATGCATATATACTTACACATTGTTAACTTTTATGACCAGCCTAAATATTCTGGGGAAGTGGGGCATATTTAACAAATCATGATTGAGACTGTACATTACATGTTTCAGTGCAGCATGGTTACTAATGCTATGTCAGACTAACATTAAAATCAGAAAACTTAAATGCTGGTGCTGGTCATACTTTTTTGTTTAGATTCTCTCATTTTTAAAAACTGTTTGTTTAAAGCATGCATAAAATTTATGTATTGAAATATACTTAAAAATTCCAAGATGCTTCCAATTTGTGTACTACTTCCTGGAGTACTCATATTAGGTGAGTTGCTAAGGTCTTCATGTGAAAGAAACAAGAATTATCTGTAATGTTGTAATTTGTAACTAAGTTTTTTAATGAGTGAATTTGCATTATAAATTTTTCCATTCATAAATACATAAGTGAACCAAAGGTTTTTGTCCTTTCCTTCACTGGTTTGCTTTTAAAAATACAAAAACTGAGCTATTGCAGAATTATGGTTCTATTTTCGCAATATATTAACTTGGAAAAAAAAGTTTAGCCTTATTTCAATGTGTCCCAATAGCAATGTGACGGATTTTTGCAGATTTAAAATCTGAGATTATTTGCAAGTCAATCTACTGAATTCCTTTTTTAAAGTAACTTTTGAAGCAAAGGAAATGTTTCAAAGTGTGCACATCATTCTGTGGGTAAAATTCTTAAGGAATGCCATGGTAGTCCTTCCGTTTCTCAGTGGACTGTTGTACACTGGTTCAGTGAAAGGAACTCACACGCATTTTTTACATATTGTAAAAGTGGATGCAGTTAATTTGTAAATAGGCATTATTTAATCCATTGCCTAGCGCTAGCAACACAAGATTTTAAAAGAATTGGGAAAGGTGAATCATGTGTTCATCAGTGGACAGAGATACACATACGTTACCAACAGATCTGTACCGTCTTTTGACATAATTGAAATGCAACACATGCACTTTGCGTGTTTCCTTTGAACTCAAGGGAAGTTAGACGGATGTTTTCTTCTCTTGTTATTTTATGTGTAATTCTTTATTGCTTAGGATTCTAAAGTAGAGCACTCCAGTGTGGGTTTCTGTGTACTGAGGATTTATTTGGATTTCAAATTTCAGTTATGTACTGGGCGTTACAGACTTAAAACAGTATAGTAAATAGTGAGACTAGTGTAAAACATTTATTTCTAAAAATTAAGGACCGTTATTGCTACCAAATCAATGTGACTGTTTCATATGCATTTTGCCTTTAATTTTAAACAAAAGTATCATTAGTGATCAGCTAGCTGCCTTCTACTTCCCTTTTTCAAGTTGAATGTTCTCTTAATTTGTATATAATCTGTTGTCTAAATTTTATGTATAACCTTTTATAATAAACGATTCTCCTATGTGAAATCTTGCATATTATTAAAGTGTAACTAATGTGGATTTAGATGCAGAGTTCAGTTTTTCTGAGCTGACTCTTACAGTGAAACAAGACAAGCCAGATGACTTTTAACATTATTTATTTGTGCAGTGGCTTCACATGTGGCTATTAACTGTGTAAACAATACCACATATAATCATCAAGATACCTCGATTAGACTATAGGACCACAATGACAGATTCAGGTGGTTTAATTACATTTAAAAAGTTTTCTGAAAAACTGCCAATAAAAAAAAACTGCCCAACAGAAAGGTTGAAATTATTTTTTAAAATGATTTCCGGTTATCCGCACACGAAGCAAACAAAGTATATTCCACAAATTGTTTAGGCACAGTCTGGTAAAATAGCTGCCGGAAAGAACAAAAAGAAGCGTCATTTTTCTCTTGTGAGTACAATTTCTGAAAGCTGAATGAGGGCCTCTCTCTCTGGGGATGGCCGGAGTTTACTGATCTCCCTGATTGCTTCGTGGCAGTACTGCTGGGCGAGGTAGGTTGTTTGCTGTACACCATCACTCTGCGACATAGACAGGGAGCAAAGCACAACAGATGTCATCCTGCTACCATGGATTAAAAAATCATACTTTTGAGGCCAGATGAGCTGAGGGTGAGTCATGCTGTTAACAGCCAAACTACATTTCTGAAGTTCGTTCCAACTCATAGTTTTAGCTGCCTTTGCCTACTTATTTTAGCCCTTTCTTTTTTCTTCCCAGCCCTGGGGATTGAACTTAGGGCCTCGCACTTGCCAGGCAGGCGCTTACACCACTGAGCTAAATCCCTGGCTCTTGTTTTTTTTTGAGACAGGGTCTCGCTATGCCGTTCAGACTGGCCTTGAGCTCACTTTGTAACCCAGGCTGGTCTCGAACTCGCAACGATCCTCCTATCTCAGTCTCCCGAGTGCTGGGATTACGAGCATGCAACACCAGGCCCAGCGCTTTTTCTTTTGTAATTGAAGCAACTTTTTATTAGCATACAAAGAAACTCACTCATTATTATTGAGTAGCTGTTTTCTATTTTTTACATAAGTAGTCAAGTTTTTCAAAATTCTAACAGGGTGTGGTAACATACATCTGTAATCCCAGTACAGGGAGGCTGAAGCAGGAGTGATCACAAGTTCAAACCCAACCTGGACAACTTAGCGACACCCTGTCTTAAAAAAAGAGCTGGGCATACAGCTTAATGTAAAGGCCCTAAATTCAATCCCAAGTACCACATGCACAAACAAACAAAAAAAGCCTATTAAAATATATACCTCTACACAGAATTCTACATAACAAAGGGAATTTTTAAAAGTGATAAAGCATTTTCAGTAAAGGGCTTATGATGAAAGTAAACAGTTCCTTTCTCCTCAAAGCACTAGCCTTGTCAGTTATTTCTTTTATCAATTTCAGTTATTATCTGTTGCCCTCTGTTAAGAAGGATGTTTTAGCTTACTCATACTGTGCCTAATTTGATCATTATATTGCTGTCTTTAGTTATTGTTAATCACCTTTGTCATCATGGAGCATCAGCTATCTTTGTAAGATGAGGGTATCAGTGCTCCTGTCTTTATACCATTACACTTCCAGACATCTGCAGTCTATTCTGTAATTATGTTTTTAATGTTGGTTCTAAAAGCTGCACATTAATAAAACTTATTTCTACAGTATAAAAATATTTTCTGTGGAATGAAGTCAACAGTCATTTTATTTTATTCTCCATGGTTTGTGATCCCACTGTCATTTTAGAGTAAAATATTTCTAACATCATGGTTGAAAGGCTTTTGGTTTTTTATGCTTTTCCAGTTGTTCAAAATATGACATATTTTAGTTGGCCGTGCCTTTTTGTACAGAGGCCTACCTTTTCTTTGTTTCCATACATTTTGCAGAAGTACACTGGCAAATAACTTACACAAAAAATACATATGGGATGTCAACTCTTTAGTCCTTCTGTGTGGCGACTTCCACCCACGGCTGACCTGACAGAGTGTGCAGTCCTCAGCTGGAAATGTTTCCTGGTCATCACTGGGAAGGCCCTGCCAGGGTCCGCCGTGCAATGAGTGTTTTAATATCTCTTCCTTGTGTAGGTGACCTCATTTTGTTCTCTGCTTGAAATATCTGTTGCAGCTTTTCTTTGGAGTTGGTTTTTCAGTTATTTACAATTGCTTAAGACACTGTTCTGAGTGAAATTTGTATTTTAATAATATCCTCTTGTTTTATGCATGCCTTTTTTGGGAGGAGGGGTCTTCCTGTTTTTTTTTAGTCTTTCTGTTTACCTTGGTTTCTTTTGTCCAGCAAGCTTTAAATCAACTCTGGTAATACTGAATTGTCCATTCACACTGAAGCAGGGACAGAGCCCAGAAGCTGGCGTGTAAGAAGCCCTGCAGTGTAGAGGCCCCAGAGAACGTTTGGAAAACAATCCTATGGATTTTTTTTCCCTAGATGCTTTTCTGGCTAGGCCTGCTTCAGCAAGACAGAAAAGGGGCTTCTGTACAAAGAGGCACAGCAAAGTAAAGTGTCGTATTTGGCTGCTAACAGGCTGTTTCAGTATTTTACCTAACAGGTGTAATTTTCCTCTTTTTAGTCCCACTTCTTACTCCAGCCTTTTGGCTCTTTGTAACCGTGTGTTCAACCAGAGGTTGAAACAACCTTTGAAAAAATCATGTGTACTAAGCTGGGCATACTGGCACACACCTGTAATCCCAGCACTTGAGAAGGTGAGGCAGGAGGATTGCCATGAATTCAAGGCCAGCCTGGGATACAAAGTGAGTTCAAGGCCAGTCTGAACTGCACAGTGAAACCCTGGTCTCAAAAAGACCGACAACAATAACAACAAAAGGGTCTACTGAACACAGGCAAACATTTTTTCTGATTATTCCTTAGCCAATACCACTGATAGCATTTACAGTGTAGGGGTAGAGATCCAGAGATGATGTGAACGTATATGGGAGGTGTATAGGTTACGTGCAAATGGCAAACCGTGTTTTAGAAGGGACTTTTAGCATCTGTGGATTTGGGTACCCGTGGGGGATCTTGGAACCCTCACCCCCGAGACACTGCAGGATGGCTGGCACTTCTGAGACCAGAGCCACTCTCCAGGGTTGTTCTGGAGAAGATGGTGCTACTGGCTGTGTGGCATCATCTTATACCGAGTTTTTATAATCCTGCCAAACCACACTCTTACGATATGTAACAATAAAGTTAAACATATTCTTTTGAAACAGTTTTTGGTTTTGTAAACTTTTTAAATCTGAAAGGCAATTATTTGTAGTTCTTTCAAGCATTAGGAGGAGTGTGGATCTCAGCCTACATACAGTTACGAAGATTCCGAAACTACAAAAACATTTTTTTAAAAAAAGCTGAGAAAATATATGGCAGTATACCTTAAACTAGTTCTCCCTTTAGAAGAACAACATTCATATAAATCTACAGTTGCCTATGATCATTTCTTTATAAGACTTTTATGGGATGGACTAAAATTTACGAGTAGATCATTGTAATAGCCTTGCTGTAGTAAGGATGAGGGCTTGGACTAATTGGCTCGTCCTGGTTCTGAGGATGCAGTGGTGCTGATGGGTATGGATAAGACCGCGTCAGAACAAAGAAACTATCAACACGCCAGTCTTGCCCAGACTCAGTTAAATTATTTGGGCAGTATTGTAGAAGTGAATTAAAAAGGAGGCAAAGGAATTTTTCCTTCTCTGTTTTGTTAAATACAAAGACCACTTGAGTCTTGTGTCTGATTTTTAGATAATGTTACGTGTTTGGTTAAAAGTTGTGGCGTTGTGCCTGACGCTGACTTCCCTCTCAAAGTAATCCTACCTGTAGTACGTATTGTCGAGCTCTGTCCACGTCTCCCGGCAAGCTGAACCGTCTCATTATCATAGCATTCATTTCTGGGAACTAACCAGAAAGAAAGGAAATTTATTTATTGTTCCTGGAAGAACTGAGTAGTCTCACACTAGTTTGTAACAGGAAGTAACAATTTAAAAAAGATGTCTAAGTGGCTCGGTGAAGCTGGGGTGCGGTAAACTAGCAGTTAAAGCAGCTGTGCTAGCAGATACCCACTCTCTGCCCAGGAAGGGCAGCGGTGTACGGGAAGGAGTGGCCACTGGTCCTGTGCGTTCTGGTGCTCTTTTCTCTCCCTGGCCCAGTACTGAGAGGAATGAGGAACAAGGACCTCTCTAAAGCCTCACTTCATGAAAAGTCCCCAGTTCAGGAGGGTGGGGCCGAAGTTTGTATCTCTTAACAAATTCCTAGATGCCTCTGGTTCACAGCAGTGTTTGGAGACCCACTGGCCTAGGATGATAGGAATCCGGCATTCTGCTTGAAGTGTAAAACGGAAGAGCACTGAAAGCGGTGAGATTCCTGAGCAGAGGGTGAGCACGGCTCCAAAGCAGTGTCGCTCGATGCTGCAGTCACTGGAGGCGGCCAAAATGTGATTGTCTGTGCCCCACTCCCAATGATTTGGTTATACTGGCTTGGGGTTTAGCTGCGGCACCAGAATTTTTTAAAGTTTCCGGGTATCCCTAATCTGCGAACTGAATTAAAGGAGAGGTAGCTATACCATCTGGTAGTGCTAAAAAAGGCCAGAATTAACCTGATGGTAATAAAAGGAAAGAAGGTACAAAAGACATTAAAAAGATTTGTATGCTACAGCACTTAGTAATGACTGAGGAGAACTGCCACCACGAACAGGAAACTAGGATGACAGATCACTTCCTAGATCCAGGCCTGAGTCCTAATCCTGCCGCCATCAGCTGCCACAGGCGAACGAGTTCCTTAGCTCTGCTGTCTCGGCCTCATTTGTCTCATGATCTCAAATACTGTGGTTCCGTGGAATAAGAGGCAGCATGTGTTTGGTCTTGGACTCATCAGTGCTTAAGAGCAGTTGCCAGATTCTCCCTGGAAGTGAGCCTGAAGGATGAAATAAGTTGTCCTGTAACCATCGCCATGCTATGAGTAATTCCGGACGAAAAACAGGGCACACATGGGAAAACCTAACCCAACGGTGGCGGACGAGGAACAATGTTGTTTTCAGGGCAAAACATGTTGGATTACGTACTCCTCTCCTGTCCTCTTAAACACGCATAAGTGGTCCTGGCCACCAACCTTTCTGTTCTTTATGCCACGCTGTTTCCTGTCACGAGGTCTCTTTCCCAGCGATTCTCTCTGCCCTGCAGTGTCCTTCATCCGATCTTTGTGTGATTTAATTTCTTGTTACTTAGATCTACTTAACATGTGGAGACTGCTAACATTCTTAGAGAATTTAAACAAGGGCCGGGGATTTAGCTCAGTGGCATAAATGCCTGCCTGGCAAGCGCGAGGTCGTGAATTCAATTCCTGGTGCCGGTGGTGGTGGTGGTGGGGGGGTCAGGATTAAAACAGCACTGGGGATATAGCTCAGTAGCACAGCACCGACCTGGCAAGCGTAAGGTCCTGTGTTTGATTCCCAGTACAAAACAAAACAAAACAAAATAAAACCATACAGGCTTCAACAGACACAAATCAGGAAAGCTGCAGTCAAAAAATTTTTTTGTGGTAAAAGCCACATCAGGTAGCCATTTGTTTTAAGTTTTTTTAAATGCCACATTCCAAAACTATCTTACCAGCTCACATGACTTTGTCTTGAGCACCTACTATAAAATTACCTTGTTTAGAGTGTGGTAAAACATGCTGGTTTTTACTATTAAAAGCATTGAGAAAGCAAAATTTGAAATAAAATTTGCAAGAAGTATATACACAGTTTTAATATGCAAATATCAAACTTGGTGGAGGCATTCCCCCAGCCCCTTCATGTGTGTGGAGAGAAGAAACAGGACGAATTGCCTGCTTACAGCCTCAGTGAGACATAACATTTTTGTTTGCGCAGGCTCTGTTTTTGAAGAGTAGGAAAGCAACCTGTGAATGAGTCAGACTCTGCATCTGTGAAATCCATCCATGAACTACAAAGGTGATCAGTAAACGGGAGTGAGTTTATCCAAACACAAGTGGGTAACTAAGGCACCCGCCAGTCGTGACAGCAGAAGCCTGGGCAGCTGCTGCAGGGGCTGGTGATGCCAGTTAGAAACACAGCTACAGGCTGCCATTTAGGCCTATTACCAAAGAAGAGAGGCGCAAGAAAAAGTTCTAAAAGATCTTAAAAACCAATGACATTTCCATTTTTTTCCTGCAGATTTTAAGATTCAATCAATATATTCTTGAAAGATACATTAACATGAGTTTTTTGTTCTTAAAAGCACACACACACACGCACGCACGCACACAGTCACTGCAATCTCCAGAAATTCTGAAACTTGCTTAGCCTTTTTTTTCTGGGCAGTGCTGGGGCCCAAACACAGGGCTTCACACATGCTGGGCAAGTACCTACTACTGAGCCCAGGCCCTAGAATTTCTCTCAGCCTCCCTTAGCAATTTCTGTCAGCCAGGAAATGCCTTCAGGGAGATGGCAGGAAATTTTAGGATGACTTCCCATGCCAAGTAAAAGCAGTTTCCCAAGATGGCCTGTCCTGGTCCAGGGAGATTCAGTCAAGGTCAAGTGAAACAGTTTAAAGAACACCTAATCTACAAACAAAACCCGTCTACCTATGGAAAAGGGCTGCAAACGCCTCAGAACTACTACTGCACGGGTGTGTTGATGACGAGTAAGAAGCAGCGGACCCGGGGTGACCCTGTGCTGTCAGCGCAGCGCGCACAGGTTACCCGCACTGTGGGAAAATTAGGGAGGTGCTAGGCAGCTCAGCTACTGATTTATCAGCATTGACCGCGCCGAGCGAGCAGAGTGAAATGAACACCGGTGTTAGAAGACTCGGGCGTAGTCCATTGCCTTCTTGTGCCCTTTACCAGATGTGTAATTTTGGCCAGGCTTGAGCAGCAGCTTCGTATTTGTAAAACAGACATCAGGATATCTACCACAAAGGGCAACTGCGGGGTGAGACAGAACCCATCCAAGAATCCTTTATAAATTAAAAAGAACACGTTTTCATTAAGTGAAGACATACTACAATTCTGATGTTATTTTTGGAACTGCTTTATCACAAAATTTTACTTCTAATAAACCTTGGCAAATATCTTGCTAAGAATCCTTGTTTCTGACAGTGCAACCCCTAGGAGAGCATAAACTGGCTGATTTGAAAATAATTTATAAATACATATTTGCCTAACTATAAATACATATTTGACTAACTTTTGGCCCATGTGCCAGGAGACATAAAAAGAAAATATCAGTCTACTTATTTTGTAAGTCCTGTCCAGAGTCACTTCCTGCTTGGCCTCAACAAGTGTTCCCTTTTTGAGGCTGCACTGTGCCTCTGTAATCTTTTTCCCCGCCGCTCTACAGGGATGAAAAGTGCTGTCTGGTGAGAATGACTGTGCGCCTTATGACCCCGGGACTTCCCAGGGGAGCACTCACGCAACTGCGGTTTCAGGGCCCTGCAGCCCTTCGTCGCTCCTTCCCTTGTGTCCTCTCCCCTTCAAATCAGCCTCTTCCTGCCTGCTGTAGATCAGCAACAGGTTGGCATAGCGGAGGGGTCCATCGCCCCCCACCCCGCATTAAATCTATAGGCAGCATGAGCCGTTACTGCTAGTGGTGCAGTCACAAGAGGCCACAGTGTTCTCACCTAATCATCTTAGTTTAGGGAGCACTCAACATTAGACTCATAGGCTCATAAAAACTGTAATTGCTGAGATTGCTGGAAGTATAGCAACCAAAATGTTTAGCATCCTGTAAGCCATTTCAGAGAAAGGCTTGTTCCGTAGCCATCCTCATACGGTCATTTCAGGGCCTCGCCAGCTGCCGCAGCGCACCCAGGCCTTCACACGCTCTCCTCTTCCCTTGTGTTCACCGACTGCTGTCTGAGGACATTGAGTGAGTGGCTGTGCCAGGAGTGGGAGCAAACCGTGACATTTCCATGGCTTCTGATCATTCTTCTTGTGTGGGTTTATGGCAAAACAGAAAATGTTCCCCACTCGTAACATATTAAAGGGGGTTTTGTAAATTTTTGCCAGTTTGGCATGCGTTCACAGCACACCTTTCACTCCGCACCCCAGCCTCAAAATTTCAAGAGGCTGCAACCTGGTAATGAGGACAAGTGTTTCCAGCAAGTGTCCAACATCGCCAAGCACAGCCCCTCCTCCTCCCTGGCCCAGCATCCGGGACAGCACCTCCTCAGAGGCTGGTTGGGCTCTGCCAGACAGAAGGGTGAGAGACGGCCTCTCCGGGAGTGGATGCTAACCAGAGGCAAGGGCACTGGCTTCTGTGTCACGATGGAAGCACCGAGTGCTACCACTGATGTGGCTTACTCTTTGCGAGTTCTAAGAAACAGGCAAAATGTGAGAGACCAAAAAGCTAGCTTTCCTTTTTCTTTTTGTTGGGTACCTGGAATTGAACTCAGGACCTTGTGCATGGCAGGCACTTACACCATTGATATATCCCTGGCCCCAAAGTTAGTTTTTCATTTCATCTTAATGCTCTGCTAAATCATGAATTAAATGCCACTAAGATGAAAGCTTTTTTAAAAAGTCCAATACCAGCTAATGGCCCACTTATTTCCAGTGACAGTTGGGAGAGCCAAAAGCAGTGTGGCCAGGCTCCAGGCAGGCTGTGCGAATGTCTGCTCTGCAAGTCACGCAGCATCTTCCGCGTTTCCGAGGCCTTTCATCCCTGTTAAGAAGACGTGACGGCAACCTTCCTTCCTTGCCAGTCCGTCACTCTGGAGAGAGAAGGGACTGTGTGTCTCTAGTGTATTCCACTGACTTCTTGACATTTTGAGGCAACGGCTGAGGCTCGGAGCCACTCTTAGAGCAGCGAACCGTCCCATTACACCAGAACTGAAGAATTTCTCAGAATTTCTTAGGGTTAGAGGCATCCACACATTCCAGTCCTACAATCAAGACGTGGAAACCATTCACCTTGCCAGTGCCCCGAACAGATGAGATAAATCATGCATCCTTAAATGCATACAGCACTTC
>RJWT010028200.1:0-15283 GCA_004365215.1 Cuniculus paca | reverse complement strand
TGATTAAAAACATTATATTACCTATTTAAAATATCCAGAAAAAGGATTTTTGTTACGGTTTGTACATAGATGCCCCCCCCAAGCCTCATGTAGTCATGGAAGCAGCTGAATCTAACATTTATCATTGATTCGTTGTGTAGCACCGGGATTGGCGGTGTGAGCTCTGCACCCAGGGGTGGAGCCGACATATAATGTAAGGTTGGAATGAGGGCAGGCTCTCTCTCTCTTTGGCGCGGTTCACTCTTGCCGCTTGCAGCCGCCATGAACGGCTGCCCCCTGTTGCTCTGGCTGCTGCCTTGAAGTGTTGCCCCTGTGCCATGCAACCCTGTCTTGGAGCCAGCTGAATATGGACTGAAATCCACAGAAACAGTAAGCTAAATAAACCTTTCCTTGCTTCACTTTGGGTGTCAGGTATTTTGTTCCAGCAACAAAAAAAGTAACCAAAACAATTTTGAAAGTACTTACTAGAATAAAATGATAAATATATGAGGCAATACCCAAGATAAATACCCTGATTGATCACACAATATACCTATGTATAACACAGCACACTGTATCATATACAGTTTTACAATTACATTGTTCTAGTTAAAAACAAATTTGAAAAATCATCAAAATAAAAACAAGAAAGAATTATTCCACTAAGATGTTTTCTCCAAAAATTGTAGCAACTAAGTAATAAAGTCCACCTATAACATAAAAATAAAAATTGTGGGGACTTTACGATTTAAATGCCTCAACCCTGTTTTTGTTTTGTTTTTCATTAAAAAAAAAAACCCAAGCCTATTTTGATTTGCTTTTTCTCCTGTACTATTTGTTTCTATAATAATGCATAATGAATCTCCAAACTATCCCCAGGAACCTATGTCCAAACCAATATTAAGAAGTTGATCCTGTATCACCACGTTATAATTCTGGATAATCATTAAACAATATTTCTTGCTCTCTCATATTGACACTCAATATTTGGAGTTTTATTGTTTTCTGTTAAGGCTCATTTTCTTTTATAAAAGAAGTAAAGTAGAAACCTAAGCATCCAAATTCCTTCTAAAGATTTACAGAGGATAAAGTAGAAGACTAGAGAGAAAAAAAACACGACTATTTACTGAATAAGAAGGGACTTACATAACACAGATAAAGAAGTTTAGAAGTAAGATAAAAATGGTATATTATTACCAGCAACAAGGGAAACATCAAAAGTTTGCTTAGTTCAGGTCCTCTGTGAACTTTACATTGCCCAGAGCAAAGCTAAAATTTCTAAATGATGTTTCGTTCCACAGAAGTCCATTTAATTTGTTTCCATTTAAGTCCACTTTTGGTTTTAAAAATTATACTGAAATAAAGTTACTGTAGAAAACTCAAATCTTTAATTTTTAAATTATCATAAGTATAAAAATATATTCTGAAATAATTAATAATTATAGACATTCATTTTCAGCCACACACACTATGTTGCTTTTTGTAAAACAGCTTCCTTGATGATAAATGCTGGAAAAATTAATTCATGCTCAGCCTAGAATAAAATTGGCAGTAAAGATTAACTGACATTACACTAGAAAGGCCGGGGATTTCAACTTGAGCCTCAAGGAACTAGAAGCTTTAGTTATAAATGTGTCAATAAGATTAAATAGTTCAGGCTTTCCTCTGGGTAGTAAGGACAGGACTGAATTTTCAAACACTTTATCATTGAAAAATGGAAGTTGATATTGGAAAGTAGCTTTTATTTAAAAAAATTAATTAGTAATTTTTATTTGCTAGAAATTGTCTTAAATTCTAGGATATAAACAAAGTTGAAAAAAAGAAAAACTGTTTCCAACATGATGTTTACAAGTTAACGGAGTTCTAAGTCATCACATCAAAACAAACATTTTCAATGCAAGAAATGCATTTTTTGTCTTCAAAACACATTTTAAATTTACATAAAATTTTCTGTTACCAAACTAACAAATTTTCTCACTTCTATACCTAGTGTATCACTTATTCACCATTAAAATATTTGTTTAATACTTTTCCACACAAGAAATAAAATACTTTAAGAAATGTCATAATTTGTGTGTGATTGGATGAACTCTAGTGGTTAAAAACAAATTACAATAAAACGTGGGACTAAAAATTAATTTCATAAAAATAGAATGCTTTTTCAAATGTTTTTGTCACCTAGTGAATATTTTGAAATTAGTTTACTTCTATTTATTTCTGTAATACAACAGTTTAATTCTAAATAAAATATACTTGATTTTAATAAACCAACAGCTATTGTCCATGCAAATTATCTGAATTATTAATGAAAATGAACAAAAGATTCTCAATTGATATTTGTAAAATTAATGACTGAATTATTTCATTTGTTATGATACAAATTTGTTAAAAGTAGACCTCATAGTTTAACACACTTACTCATAGTCATTAGCACAATTTCCTATTTTTAATAGTTCTGTCAAGTTTGTTAATAAACTAAACTTTGACAGATCTCTAGGTAAGGAATTTAGACTTGAGATGGAAATTCATACGATTTGCAACTGTGATTATCAACTGGTAATAATTAGCCACATTAATTTAAATTTAAGCATATTGAAAATTGAATCACATGAGTGTTTTTAAAAATATTTTCTGAAACACAGAAACAGGCATAAGAATAAATTACTATGAGGGGTTACAGTACTGTTCTAGTATTTTTGATGATTTTTGAGGTAACTGACACATTATATCAAAACCCTTTTCTATGTTGGCTAGTATATTTAATGATGGAAATTCAACTTAATTCTACATTTCTTTACTTTTCTGGCTTTCACTTTGGAATTTAACAATATTTTAGCACTTTTTTTGTTGCTATTGTTCAGTGCATTTTTACTAAGCAGACCATACTTTTTTCAAGGCCCTCAATAGACACAATACTGGACTATTAAAACTTTCATGATTCATAATTTTCTGTTCAGTGTGGCTTGTGTGGAAATGCTCATTTACTTATGGGTGACATAATCTTGTGTCAAAAGAACATAAAATTGAACTTATAGTTAATAACCAGCCACTTGGTATTATACCTGCATTTTTGCTCTTTTGAAGTTAAGGTTATGTGAATATTTCCATTAAAATTGATTTTCAGTGGTTTGTAACTTAACTGAAAATGATCTGTCCACAAGAGATAAAAACTGATATATGAATGCATCCCTTAGGGACCAACATGTAATTAAATTTGTATGGCTGTTTTAAAGTTAAATGACAGTAGGTAAAGGGTGGCGTCAAAAAGCCTTGGGTTTAGAGGAAACTTATCAGTTAAATTTAGGCTGGATTCTTTTAGCTTTTAATTAGAAAATATTAATTTAAATAATAATTTAGTTTTATAGAAATTATAAAAATACTGAAGTGCACAACATTTTGCCTTTAAGATTTTGAAGGTTCACCTACTGCTTGTTGAGGTTAATAGCTAGCAATATTAATGTATTTATTTTTCTGTTGACATTCACTTATTATGTTTATATTCTATTACATTTTTATTTTATCATTTAGGTCACTAATTATCAATTACTTTCACCTCAAAAATGGGTCACCAGGTGTTGAGGATTCAATGATAACTGTCTAAAGGAACGAGCATTCCATTAACATAGATATAATAACACATGGCAGTTTCTAAGTAACAAAGTCAAGTAAAGAACTTCAGAAGATGAAGGCAGTTCTGAAAGTTGGAGGTAGAGGATTTTCACTTTTATCCATGAAATATTTGACTTTAGAAAGAGTTTCTTGTGCAAAAACATACGGAAGGGAATGTAAACACAGGTGTTTTGAATGATCAAAGGACATTATACGGTAAAGAAGGCTACAGAGCAAAATTGTCCTTGGGTACACTAATCATTCAGCAATGGTATACCACTCTTTGGTTTTAGGCCGTACATTGTTTTTATTAGAATATTTGAAGATTGATTTAGTACTACTATAAAGTGGCATTATTGCATACTACTTTCCTTTTATCTGAAGGGTTTTTGTTTCGTTTCAGAGGCTTCAGTTACAGTCAACAATGATCTAAAAATACTACATGAAAAATTCTAGAAATAAACAATCTTTAAATTTTAATTTGTATGCCTACCTGAGTATAATGAAATCTGCCACCAACCTATTTACTCTGTTCTGCCAAGGACACAAATCGACTCTTTCTTCAGTATAATCACACATAGTCACCGTAGTGGGTGGTAACATTTACAGTGTATGTAGGGTTTGGTGCTATTAGTAGTTTTATGCATCCACTAGGGTTCCTGGAACATGCTTCCCCAGAGAAGGCAGAGCTTATGGGTTTTGTTTGACTGTGTCGATTCAAGTCAGATTCAGGCAGTTCAAGTCTAGCAGAAATAGCTCCTTTCTTGGTGAGTTCAGGAAATCATTTTATCTCTAATTTTCAGGTTTTTTGAGATTGAAATGTAGATAAAAGATGAAATATAATACTTCTCTTGTGAAGTTATAAGAATCAATGAGAGAAAACACATTAAAATTTGGCATTATGCTAAATGTATGAAAAAATATTAGCCTCTATTTTTATTAAAGTGCATGATCAGAAAGAAAAAAAATTGTGAAAATAAATACAAATCCTCAAGAGAGAACTACTGATGAGAGTAAGTGAAGATTTTGTTGAGCAGAAATAAAGATGAAATTACCCATTACACAGAAACTGTAAAATTGGAATAAGCAAGATTTGGAAGCAGATTGGATATGAGAAATGAAAGAATTGAGTAAAAGTAATTATTTCCACATTTCAAGTCAGGATTGTTGTGAGTGTGAAAATTCAACTAATAGTTTCATAAACATATCAAGGACACCACTAATTGTAATGGCATGAGTGGGTTATGAACGGAAACATAAATTTTAGATATTCAAGTGTTCATGGGATCCATAACCTCTGGAAGGCAGATGAAAGCATGAGTTGTTAGTTTAAATCTCCTTTGAAAACAAGTAAGAATAATATGTACATTTCAGCTTGTAGTATGTAGAAATGTACAACCATCAGAATGATTCTTTATTCCATAGGATCATAATACTTGATTTTTAACAAACATAAAAGTAATACGCAAACTATAGAAAAGTTTCAAGTGTCTATAACATGTACCAAGTATACTACATAAATCATACTTTCATCAAATGAAAACCATGAAAATAACTATGAAATTTGAGAAAAAATATAATTCATAAGGATAATATCCAAGTGAATAATGATCTTTAAATTCCCTAGAAACTAACAATACAGAATAATGTGATTGCATATATAAGACTATATATAATTTTATTCAATGAATGATATCTAAAATTTTTCAGTGTTATAAAGAAATCAATATTCTCCTCCAAAACAGTATTCTAGATATATTACTTCCTTTTACAATGTTGGCTTTTGAATCTGCTTTTGTTTATCCAGGTAGTGTTGCAGTTTTTACATGCTAAATCCAAATATGAATCCCCTCAATTACTTATTTTGATTGTAGTTTATTTTCTGGAATTGCTTTTTTATAAATGTTTCTAAAATTATAGGTTGAATTTATTCAATTTATTCTTTCTTTTAAAAAATTAATTATTTAAAACTTTGTGTCTGAAAAGTAGCAGACAATTTTAAGTCTTTCTTCAACTTTCTAAAATATCTTTAATCCAATTTATATCTTATATTCGGTCCAGAAGCAATATTTCAAAACATTTCAGATGGCTTAAATGATGTATTCTTCACAAGAAAAAAAAAGCAGTTTGAAAGGAAAGAAAACCAGAAGCATCATAAAAGTGATGTTTTCTTATTCGATGTAATTATTTCCTCGTAAAAAATAATGAATGTAGGTTATTTAACAATAAAAAGATTAATAAAGGTTTTATTTAACTTTACTAGAGAAAATAGCAATTAGGAAGAAATTACTATCACACAAAAAGTATACTAAGGTACTCAAAGACATAAATTATCCTTGATGTTATCAATTGCAAGCTTGAATACTAGATCGATTAACTGAAATCTAGGTATTTCCTTGTCTTGGATTGTAGTTTGTAATGAAGCATGGAGAGAAGTTAATTAATTACTAGAGAATAAATATAAGGAACATAACACTAATAAAAAACACAAACAATAACTAACCACCACATGAAGGTGAATAAATACAGCTCAATTTTGAATGAGTCCCTCATTATTATTTCTTAAGTACTTTCCATCTGGCAAAATACAATTGTCTGAAATGTAGTGGGTATGTTTACAAAGAGTGAAAATATGCAGAAAATGTAATAAAATGTATTATGAGTATAATAGAGAAAACAAGAAAAGAAATTGTTCTGATTTCCTTTCATTAATTGAAGGGTATGGACATTAAATTAATATAAATTAATGACTCCCGTCTGGTAGTGCAGTAGATGGAAAAAAGTAGTCAAAGAAGCAGAATTGAAACAGTTGATGAGGAGAGAACACAGAGTTTGAAACCTGAAGATCTGAGTTTGAATTTCCTCTCTGCTGCATACTCGTTGTATGAACCTCAAAAAATCACATTCTATCTTTAATAATTACTTACAAACTCATAAAAAGGAATATAAAAATATGCTTGGCTACCCACCAATGAGGATGTGAAATTATATTACTTCAAATCCCATATCAACATCACAGCAAGGATAGTTTCTAGATTTGTTTTACTTTAAAGTCTCTTCTCTTTGTTATCTCAGCCCTTAATGAATAAAGTATCAAGAAGTTAAAGTTAACATGAGCAATATTCAGATCTTGAGACACACTGAAGATCACTTAGCCTTTGCCAAAGAGTATAGTTCCTCATTTGTCAGTTCATTTACTAAACATTTGTTGGATAGCTACCATATTCTAAATAATTAGTTAAACAATTTGTTTCACTCCCTTTTGGATTTTTTTTTTGGGGGGTCTGGATATCTTCTATAATGATAACAGAAGGAAATGTGTTCCAGTATTGCAACATTGGTCACAGAGATACATAATGAGGATACCTACACTGAGATTAAGGACTAAATAATAGAAATGGAGACTTCACAAGGTGAGAATTGTAACAACTTTTATTGAAATTTTGGGTTCTTTTAAGCAGTTTGGGAGGTAATTAAGATTAACATTAAATGTGAAATCACGCTAAAATGATCCAGTGTTTTTGGTACTTTCCTTTTTTTGATTCTTAAATTTCTGAAGCAAATGCTACTTTTCTGTATAAAATAAAATATTAAAATTACAAGAAAAACTGTAATACTTTTTTTTTTTTGTGGCACCAGGGTTTGAACTCACAACCTTGCACTTGCCAGGCAGGCACTTAGTCCGCTGAACTAAATCCCCAGCCCTAAACTGTAATACTCAAATTATTTTTGTTCTAATTATTTTTAAAGACTAAATGTTTGTACAATCACAGTGGTTAAATGTTAAGTATACTGTATCTTGCAAAGAGAGGTTTCTGATAAAATGAGCTAAGTGGGAATTTCTTTTTTTTTTTTAATCACTAGAATAATATGCAGAAAGCTTGGTTTACAAATGCTATCCAGGAGAATATGTTATGGATAATCTACATTATAAATGAGAGAATCATTTCTTAGGATTTACTCATCTTCTAAACCTAGTTTTTGAAAATATCATCAATATTAATATTTTGAAATACAGATGCTATAGTGGGTCATGATACTGCTAAGTAAATACTAAGTGTAGGAAAACACCTCTGCTGTTGTTTGAGTGTAAATGTCACCCCCAAAACCTCATGGGATCATGAGGGATAGCCCTTTCCAAGGTGGCTGATTCTAGCCTTTGTGATGGGTTGTTTGTCTAGCACTGAGATTGGTCTTGTGACTGCTGCATTCTTGGTGGGGTGGGTAGCTGGCATGCAATATAGGGGAAGGAAGCAAGCGTGCTTTTCCCTTTTTGCCCCTCTTGAACATTTTATTCTTGTGGCTTGCAGCTTCCAGGAATGGCTGCCCTCAGCTATGCCACCCTGTCTTAGAGCCAGTTGAGTATGGACCGAAACCTCCACAAACTGTAAGCTACATAAACCTTTTCTTCCCTAATTTTGGAGGTCGAGTATTTCGTCTCAGCAATGAGAAAAAAGTAACCAAGACAATCTGTGTCTTTCGTATTATTTTACAATGTCATTAATATTATAAGGATATTATGTAAGTTAATAAATTTCATTCTTCCCTTTATAATCGAAATGACACTTTATTACTTACCAATTCCAATTAATGACCTGTAGTATTACACTTTTCTGTATACTTAAGTCTTACTCCAGTGTGCAATTTTTTTTATTATACTTTATGTGCATATTTTGGCAATTTTTCCTTTTGATTTTGTGCATGCTTTTCTTTGTTACATGACAGTGGTCTCGACATATGTCCCCCCTTACTTTCTAGCTCTTTTTTTTAGGACAAAAAAAATACTTTCTCCATGACTGAGTCTCTGTGCCATGTCTTATCCATTATAATGGGTCGCTCAATGAAGAAAATATTGTAGAAAAAAATATCTAAGAGTTCTTGATACTTTCTTCTCTGTTCTTACTTTACCCAAGAAAAAGAATAATGCCCATTGTTTTTGTTTTCATAAGTGAACATCTTTGTTTATCCATCCACTGATTTCTCACAGTATTATTTCCTGACTCATGTACCCCTTGGACATAACTTGCTGTAGCTAAAAAGGTTTTCAACCGGTAAAGGATATTTCGCTTTGGAATAATGTCTAAATTTTTACTATATATTGATTTACCTTCCTATAAAATAGGTAATAGTACTTGAGTAACTTGCACAGCCAGCAGGCTTCTTTGACTTTACTAAGTTCTTTGAGGCACTTAAATGTGAAAAGAAATTGATATCTAGGACATTATTACTGTTGTTATGTAGAAAAATGATATTAAAATACAACTGTAACTTTATACTTCCCCTGGGCCATTGTCCTTTATGTTTTCATTTTATTCACTCTTCTCTGTGTTAGACTGTCATGAATATAAATTTCATAGGAGATCAAAGGCTACCAAGCACAATGTGAGCACTTGAAACACCCCCTGTAAGGCAAGAATTAGTTAAGCTTCTGAGTCTCCTCCTCCTAAATTTATATAAGAGTCTATTCCTACAGTGAGTATATTTTATTTTCAAGAGAATATGTTTTAGGTGGCATGTGTATAACTACATGGAAATTCTGAATGTGTTAGAAAGATAAAATATGTTAGCTTAAAATCTAATTTTTCACATGAATTACTTGCCTTAGTAGATTGGATGGTGCCTTTTAAATCATGCATGACAGAATTTTATTTTCTCTTTTCAACCATTTACAATAAATGTTTTGTCTTATAATCATTTTAATGTCAGTTTTTCTAGGTTTAAAATGCAATTTTGAAAATACAGTGGTAAAAGGAAAATTTATGAATGTATGTACTTTTGAGTTAGACTTTGACCCACGTTTTCCAGACATAAGTTATAAGAAATAACATTATGTTATTTTCCTGTTTTGTTTTGTTTTTTTCTTTTTCTCCAGAGCATTGGATTCTCGTTGCTTGGAACAAACCAATATGGTTCTGTGTAATATCAGTTGCCATGTTGCTTGGATAAGGGCAGCAATCTCTTTAGCCTCCTGAAATTTTTCAATGAGATTAAAATATGCCTACTAATATCAGCAGCATGTGTACAGACTAGGTAGAGACAAAAAAAAACTAAGAAATGTGTAAAACATGCTCTGATTGTTATTTTACAATAGTGCTTATTCTAAGTGATAGAATTTCCAAAAATTTTGAGGGATTAAAACAATGATGCATGGAATAAACTATTAAACACCCTTTTGTCTTTTGCATGCTAAGCACATGCTCTGGCAGTGGGTTACACCCCCTGCCCTCTGCTTATGTTTGACATCAGATCATTTGAGATCAGAAAGAAGTGTCTACTAACCTGGACATGGTGGGGAAAGCCTATAATCCCAGCAGGCTGGGAGGATGAGGCACGAGGATTGTGAATTCAAGCCCAGCCTGGACAGCTTGTCAACTCAAGGAAACTGTATCACAAAATATAAAATTTAAAGCAAAGGGTAAGTATCTAGCTCAGTGAAAATGCCTTGGGGTGAATACCCAGAATGCCGCTGCTCACATGCGAATCTGTTTCTGCTATGCCTAACATGTAGAATATACCCAAATATTTAACATTTTCTATGCTTAATATTAATATTTTCCCAAAAACTCATAAGCAATGCCTACTTGTCATGAAAAATGTAACAATTTTCTATGCTTTAAGTATTCCTTCTAAAAGGCACATTGACTTATAATTGCAATAGTTATGGTATTCGGAAGTGGGACACTAAAGAGGTGTAGATTGTGAAGGTTTCACCAACATGAAAGATTAATGCTATTATCACAAGAGTGTGTTAACAACAACAACAAAAAAGTGTGTTAACTAGGAAAGTAGAGACCTTTTATTAGGAAATATCTCTTTCTATCTTCTCAAACTCTGTTTTCTTGCTCTTTTGTATTCTGCCAAGGCTATACTAGGTAATGAACAAATGATGCTACCATACTCTTAGACCATCTAGTCTCCAGACTTACAAGAAAAAATAATAATTTCTTCATAAATTATGCAGTCTATGGTATTTTGTTACAGCAACATGAACAGATTATGCATGTTCCGTATCAGCCCTCTATAATTTTCACCATGAATCTTCCAAATAAGAGATGGTACAACATTTTGAAACATCTTGTCTTCCACTTTAAAAATATTCAAAATAGTTACATTATTTGAAAAGCAATAGATTAACAGTAGAAAGTAATAATCTTAAAATATATACATATAGGTTCTGAATTAGATTTAAAGCAAAATATAGACCATATGTTTATTGTTCAGTGATAGCAAATAAGATATTCATGTGTAGGTCTCAAAGAATTATTTTGTTGCCTCTATTGAAGCTGATAAATTTAATGTTTGTTTATTATAATTTAAGTAAACTAATATTTTCATTTGTTTTTAATTTAAAGAATAAAATTCATTTTGTTTTGAAATTAGATGTCTCATTGATAAAATGGAACATGTAATTATTTTAGTAGTATTTCCTCTGGAATCCCTCCGACACAAAATGATATTTCTCAGTAATGTCGTATTCAACGGAAAAAGTTTTGCATAATTTATCAAAGTGATGCAAATTTATATTTTTTAGTGTTAATTTTATGATTTTCTACAGCAAATATTGCTTGTTACTTTATAAGTATTTTAGCAATTCACATTTTTCCTTGCCACCAAAAAATACATTTTATATTCCAGTTGTGTCAAAACAACATCCTGGCCCAAGGAGATAAAAAGTATTAAATCTAAATCAAAACATGTAAGTGTAGAATAGTTATGAGCTATAAAATTGAGGTTGTGAAACATCGCTTTCCAGTGAGTCATGAAGTGATATCTGCTATGATTTTCCTCAAAAGAGATAGAATATGATGTTTGGTTAGACTTTGAATGTTAAAAGTTTTCAGACTGCAAGCAAAATCCCTACCGAACATAGAAAGAAAGCCAGAACAAAATGTTTAGTGATAAAACAGAGAAAAAAAAAAAGGAAAAAAAGAAAACTCATATTTGATAACATTGTTATACTATTCAATTAACTAATGCTAGAATTGCAAACAGTGCTATGTAGCAAAGTGAAATAGCAATACTGCGTGAGTCCACTTTGATTTGTAGTATATTAGCTGTAGCCAAAAGCATCCTACTTCAGTTATGATAAGAGGATAGTACAGAATTAAATAATATTTATTAATTTCAAAACTATTTTTATTCTGTATTTTTGCCTCAGAGTAGAATCTACTGTAGTCATAATTCTGAGAGATAAGGAAACAAATAGATCAAGAACTATTGCTAGTCATCAATTGATTTTCATTAAGATAGTAGACATTAAAAATATTTAAGGGAAAAAAGGAGTAAACCTGAATTAAACAAAGTAACTGTTTAGTGAAAGAGCATAATATTAACTGAACATTGCCTTAAACAGTTATTAGTGACATTAAAGAATAAAATCCAGCAGAACATTAGACAGATCTTGAGCTTGGTATGGTGGTGCATGTTTGTAACTCTAGCAATTCAGAGGCTGAGGCTGGAGGATTGCTACAAGTCCAAGGCCCGCCTGAGCTACACAGTGAATTGAGGGCTGGTCTGAACTACATGGAAGACCCTGTCTCCAAAAACAAACAAACAAACAAATAACAACAACAACAAAAAAATATTAGACAGATCTTGGTACATGCTAAACACCAATGAGTTAATAACAGTAAGATTTTAAATATGAACATTGTTATCATGGCACTTTGTAATGTATCGATAAAGAGGAAGCCTTTACAAATGTAACAAAAATGTACATAAATATGCAAAGTGTTTCATCTTTAAATTTCAAATAACATTGCATTTAAATGAAAACTTGTTTTCTTGAATTATAAGTAGAAAAAGCAAAACCACCATTTTAAACTTACGCATTGTAATAAAAATGTACAACCTCTTAATTTAGGTTATTGCTATTATGGTATTGTATGAAACTCTAGAAAATTAAAGATTTTTGGACTATGAATATACTTTATAAAAGAACCTATCCCATGTGCAGTTATGCCAGGTAGGCTTTCTCTTTGTCAAAATGAAAGGAAGAATAAGAAAAAAGTTATTAGCCTTCTCCAAAGTGTATTCCCAAAATCTTGCTTACGTGACTGAAAGTATTCTCTCATCCCGCTAAAAAAAAGCCATGAAAACAATGTCAATGAATATTAATGAAATGTTGATGAAACATTAGTTCACAGGTGGAAAGGAAATCTTACCACACACTCTGGAATCCGTCATCAGAGTACTCAAACATCAGAATTTGCATTTCTGTTTACATTTCCCTGCATCATAATTGGTAGTTTGTCACTATTTCTTTACTTGCTGGGAGGCATTATTCTAAGTGAATACATTCTGTGGGTAGAGAAGGCTCCTCACTCATCAAGGCTGTCAATTTCACGACTTCTCCTTTTAGTTATGCTTGTTAGTTACTCTCTTTCTGCTTTTACTTACTTAAGACATGCCACTCATTCAGCACATGCGCTGACAGATACTTGACTGACATGTAAATTTATTCACAGGAAAGAAAAGACAAGTTTTGTTCTGATGTTTTATTTTTATCTCTGAGTGCCATCTTTATTTGATGGATTATAAAGCTATATTCATATTAAAAGCATCTTTAAATAAAGAACAATTTGCCACATCAATATTGTCTGCCCACCTCTTTTTATTTCCAAGGCCTAGAAAGGCTTAGCGAAAATTACATTTCTCATGTGGGGTGACAGTAATCCAAGCACTGGTGAACAGTCACTCCTCCTCGCTGTTTTCATTACTATTCCAGGTTTGTTCAACATGCACAGATGTAATCTCCCTGTATCAAAGAGATGCACAGATTGGCATATATTCTGCTTGTCCTCTTCTGAAATCCTGAAAAAGATTACAACTTATGGGCAATAGGAAATAAAATAATCAAATTTGACAACTTAGGAAGTGTAATCGACAAGAAAATTTGTATTTTGCTTAATGGAGATCTCATATATAAATGACAGATAAACTTTCTTTTCCATGTCATTTAAATAAGAAAATGCATTCTTTAATTAAAGTATATGCATAAGCTTCACTTATTTTCATTAACAGTTTAGATAATGAAATCTATTTTTTATAAAATGATACTTGCAAATATATAGTTTCTTTATATAAAAAATGTATATATGATGTAACAATCAGAAAAATCTAACTCATGGAGACAGTTATCTGGATGTTAAAAATGAGTCATGAGCCTATACTCACTGAGCATAGATTTAACCAAAAGCAACACACATGCTCTATTCATGGACAAGATCTTGGTTCTGGACATAGTGGAGTAATAATATGAATGACTGTCTGATGTTGTACATGATAATTTACTCATTAGTCTTGTTTTTTCTGTAACTACGTATGCTTTAGTGGTCCTCAAAAGTTACAATCTCTCCATTTCTAAACTCACTTGATTATTTCCGAGTATGTTAGCATAACTCATATCAATATGACAACTAGAGTAATTAAATGACTACTGTATCTTCTGGTAGCAGACACTTCTTACTTCTTAAGTATGATAGAATAATAGACCATCTACAAAACCTTTTAAAGAAAATTTAAAGAAGAATTATTTCTTGTTCATGTTTATTTATATTGTTCTAAACTAGTACACATGAGTCAAGAGTTTTACAAGTTTTAGGCATATTATGTCACAATATGGATTTTTAGAGACAAACATATAAAGTATATAAAATGAGATATTTTTGAGAAGTAGCAGTGTTTACTGAAATCTGTTTTGTTGTAACAGGTACAAATGTTCGTAGATCCAGTGTTTTGCTTGACGTCTGAACATGAGTGTGTAGTACAGATGATGCTGCCACTCAGGAAGCACTTAGTCAATGACTGTCAGGTAAGTGGATACATGAGTGATTGCTCAGCAGCTAAATTCATAAAAGACTAACACCAGCCGAAGCTTAGGATGAGCTCTGAATTATCTTTTCATCTTTAAATTTGGAATGGTACATTGCTCTTAAATCTAAGTAAGAATAATTAACTTGTTACTTCCAAGAGGATACTTCAGGAGTAAAAAAGTGTGTACTCTTTAGTTGTGTCATCTCTGATATTCTTAAAGTTAAAAATCACTGTTCCAGTAACTACTTATCCATATTTTGAATATCTAATTAACCTACTTCTAAATATACTTGGAAACAAGGGACCAAACAAATAGCAAACATAATTATATGAATCTTTATTTTGTTTTCTTTTTTATATCAAGGAGAAAAAATAAAAATAACAATAAAACAGTTTCAAAAGAGGTTAGTAGGAGAGTTACAATAATACATTGCTTATTGTTCTTTGTAGTAGTTATTCGGTGTACAAAATACAGGTGTGATATCTTGTTGAAACAATATTAGCACAAACCTTTCTTTTCAATGAACTAAGAGAAACTATATACTGAGTTATTGAACTCTGTCTTCAGAGGGTCTACATAAAACACCAACACGAGACAAGGAAAACACCGTTAATGGTACACAGGCATTCTAGCTCTTTGGCACTGAGAGAATTTGCATCTTAAGTCTCTTATGGAATTTTTAACTGTTATGTGAGATATGTAGTTAAAAGCTGACACCTTTTGTAAGAATAGTTTGGACCCTATAATCTCATTTTTCTCTTGTATTTGTAGCCTCTCACATATGTACTCATTCGACAAATGATTCAAAGCACAACTCTAAATGCTTCATGGTGTGGCTACTTTTTGTGTAAACCAAAGTCACTTCTTTTCAAAAACAAG
>RJWT010028199.1:0-15284 GCA_004365215.1 Cuniculus paca | reverse complement strand
GGAGTAGAAATGAAAGTCTTGAGCAGATTTCTGCTAAAAGCAGACATTAAAAGTTAAGACTGGTTTGGGGCGCTCACCCACGATTAAAACTTCAATCCCATGAAAATAGCACAAAGTAAAAGGGGCCCACATCGGGCGAGCATATTTATAAAACATGAACCTGCAAGACAACCTAACAGGATAATCTCCAGCCATGTGTGGCTCTTTTCATTAAAGTCAAGTAAAATTTAAGATTTAATCACTCTGGACACATTTCAGCCAAGTAGGAGTCGCCAAAGGCCACAGCCACTCTATCAGACATCACCAACACCGAGTGCTTCCACCAGCACAGGCAGCTCCGTGGGTTCCCCAATCTAGACCTCGGACAGTGTTGCTAAAATAGGCAATTCGATAACAAACGTCAACAGGCGGGCTGGGGACTTAGCTCAGCGGCACAAGCGCTTGCCTGGCAAGCATGAGGTCCTGAGTTCGATCCTGGATACCAAAAAAAAAAAAAAAAGTTCCCAAACAATGAAACAATCCTGCACGGAAATGTACTATAAACAACCAAAGTCATTCCAGACCCACCAGCAATCAGCACAAAACAAACGTAACTGGTAAGATCCACCTCGGACTCTCCAACTCAGCGAGGCTGAAAGCAAGGCCAGGCAGGGCAGCGCACACCTGCCGGGCAGCTCCTCGGGCTGAGGCCAGGGCTACGTTCAACCTGGACGTCACGGCGAGATCTCAGGCCAAGGAAAGACTCAGGGGACTGAATATTGAAGCAGACAGATCAGCGAAACTGGAGAGAGCAGCTGGCCTCCATCCAGCCAGGCCAAGCATTGGGAGCCAGCAATTCTACTGTGGAGACGAGGCTGTGTCACCCAGCTCAGACACACACGGCGCACCGTCCTACCACACTTAGCAAGAGGCCAGCGGAGAGAAAGTTCCACAGTGAAAGCCAGACATGGTGGCACTCGCCAGTCATCCCAGCACGGAGCGCAGCTGAGACAGGAGGATCACAAATTCGAGTCCCACCTGGGCAACTTGGCAAGACCCTGTCCCAAACTAAGAATTAAACTGGGGAATGAATATATATAAAACAAATTGAAACATGAAAAAAATGAGAATGGCTAGCAGAAAATTGGAATAAGGTTCAGTCTGGGAGAAAAAGGGCAAGACTTCTTCCTCATGATTGTGTCCGGCGATGCTGTCTTCAGCGGGTGGCAGGGCAGGAGACCATCTTAATGCACTTCTTTATTGTACACTTACGTGTTTTATACATCTTTGCATTTTGATAAATTTCACAATTAAAAAAAAGGCAGCTTGGTTACTAGTGTTTCTTTGTTTTGTTTGTTGACAGAGTCTTGCTATGTACAGTTCTAATGTAAACTCTGTCCAATGAAAAACAGGCAACATACGTTTGGGTCCAACTGATTTAAAAAACCAGCTCTCAGTCCTGAGACCATGGGGCATGCGGCCTTTTGGGCCTCGGTTTCCTCATCCAGGAGAGGACTGTCTCTTTCTGTACTGGACAAACATCACCACGATAGGAATGGAAATGGCTTTATATCTGGGTTCAACTGGCTGCTTTAACACCGCACCTAGTGGCGAACACCTGTGATCCTAGCACTCAGGAGGCTGAGAAAGAAGGATCACTGTGAGTTCGAGACCAGCCTGGGCTATAAAGTGAGTTCAAGGCCAGCCTGAACTGCATAGTGAGACCCTGTCTCAGAAAGACCAAAAAAAAAAGGCTGTTTTAATTTTTAAAAGTTATTATTTAATTTTAGAGAAGCTTGAAACTGCAGGCTTCCTAACTGGGCAAGTAAGGCAATGTCAGTGGAAGAAAACAAAACAGCTTTCACATCTGAAAGCAGCTCGAGGAAGAACACCCACTATATCTGTTACTTCAAGGACAGAGGCAAAGCTGATAGCCCTGGATCGGTTTCTTTGAAATATTATCAAGTGGCCTCTGGTCGCCTAAGAAGGCTCCTCAACTATGCTTTGTATAGAAATCTCCCATCAACGTGCCTCCTGATTTAATGACCCTAAAGTACTTTTTAGCTTCCTGGAGTGAAAACAAGACAGGAATTATGAAGCTCAGACTTGGTGCGGAAAACCACATTGTACTCATCACAATTTCAAGTCATTAGTTTAAAAGAAAAATATCAAGCTAAGCAAAACAGCGTGTAGATGACTACTTTAAATGGAACCTGCAGAAACCAATAAAAATGTCAATGTCTATAAACAGGAAATGCTGAACTTCAAGATTAAGCCACAACAACTTATTATAAATAAATATCCTATAAATAACTTCACTCTCCTGACACTTGCCGAGCTTTTCCGTCTTGTGCAGCACCACTTAAGTTCAGATTAAACTCAAGCTGTTCTCCACGTATGAAATAAGGGCACGAACTCGGGGGCTTTCAATTGTACATTTTCCTGTAATTGTCTTTTTGCTTTGTGGACACACTCTGCTACAGTCTGGTTCTTAGCTTGTTCTGTTCTGTTTGATTTGTTTTTTACTTAAATTTCAAACCTGGCTTCAAGTTACTGGTTGACGGTCACATTCCGTAATGAAGTTGGTGGATTAGCTGAAATTAAAACCGACTCCTTTTTGCCACTCTTGTTTTCAAGCCCAGATCAATTATTTACGGCCTCGCTCACCAACACTGTGTTTGAATTTAGGAGGCCGTCCATTTGAAGCCCGCTCTAAATAAAGTAAATAGAATCTGGCCTCAAAACTTCTTGACTCCACAGAGCGTTGAAAGAAGACAAAAGGGAAAGAGAGAAAGGAGAATATAAGAAAGGAAGAGGAAAAGAACAGATAAGCCAACATCCACGGAGGCACCTCTGTGTCAGAGGTGTCTGCATAAACGGCTTCATTTGACTTCAGTTAACGGGGCACCCTTGATTCTCCTGGGGCGGATGTTACGAGCGCCTCATTCCAGACCAGGAAAACAGTTAGCCTCGCGTGGGGCGCACACCTGTAAACCCAGCTACTCAGACAGCGGAAGCAGGAGGAGTGCAAGTTCAAGGTCAGCCTGGGCGACTTGCTAAGAGTCTGTTTTCAAAATAAAAGAAAAAGGGCTGGGTGTAACATTTGCCTGGCATGCACAGGACCCTGGCTCAATCATCAAGACCAAAAAAGATAAAGGAAAGGAGAAAGATCGGACAACTGGGCCTCCAAAGGGGTAAGTTGTTTACCAGGGTCACACAGCAAAGAAGTAACAGAATTTGAAACAGACTTCAAATAAGCCTGGGTACTCATTTTCTACATGAGGCAACATAATTTTCATCAGTTTTAGTTTCACGATGTTTAGGGATGTTCAAAACAAAGAAGGAGCTAAACATTCTCAAGATACGAATCATGGAGCACCCGGGAGGCTGAGACAGGAGGATCCTTGTGAGTTTGAGACCAGCCTAGGCTACGAAGTGAGCTCAAAGCTAGGCTGAACTGCATAGCGAGACCCTGTCTCAAAATGACAGAAGGAAAAAAAAAAGATACGCATCATGAACAGCAGAAAAACATCCATGTAAATTATTCTTCAGGGCCTCTGAGGACTGGCGTAGGAGTGTCGCCACTGGGGATCAGATGCAGACCAAGGTACTGCAGGACAGCACAGAGCGCAGCCAGTGGAGGCCACGGGCAGGGGGAGGCCAGGTCGGGACGAGACGGGGTCTGGAGGTCAGGGCCTCGCGGCCGCGGCTCCTTACCTGCTGAACCTCGCTTTCTCCGTTGGAGACTTTCTCCGTGTAGACGAAGGAGTTGAATATCCGCTACAACGAAAAGAAAACAGATGGATGTTAGATTTTCCGAACCAGACAGTCATCTTCTGTACACGTGACAGGATACTTTGTTGTATAAAACCCAAATAGAATCAAATAGAAAAAATTTAATTAACACACAGTGATTTTACAGTGAGAAACCCAAGTGTCATCAGCCAGAGTCAACCGCACTTACGCATCACTGCCCAGGCGCTTCTGTGCTGAAGTAAACCGGATGTCACACTGTATTTCGCTTTTTCACAAATACATTTAATGATAGACTTCCGAAGCCCGTGCTACCTCACCCGACCGGTATCACCTGACGAAGTCGAGTTTCTCGTTTAAATCTCGCGCTCCCCGCGCGCTGGAACGGGTTACACACTAACATCCAGTGCCCTGAGCTCTTTGAAGGGCTTCTATCTGTGCTGGCTCACGTTGCTCCGCGGCCAGGACTGACCCAGTGTCCCCCATCGCCTGCAGCACGCGAGGCAGCGTCCCTCGGGAGCCGGGCGCGAGGGGGCTCCCAAGTGTGGGTGGCCCGAATGGGGGACCCGTTCTCAGCAGGCCGAGTGTGGCATCCAGCACTCACCTCCTCCCCGGGCCCTCTCTACCCCACACCTCCACCGAGCTCACAACCAAATCCTCTCCTTCACGAGCAATCGCAAGAGCGACCGCGGGACCCAGGAAAAAGTGACACCCCAAGCGACCCATCTATTAGAGATGTGGAGACACAGCGAGAGACAGCAGCCTCATCCTGTGTCTCGAAGCCTTCAGGCACCTGCCGAACCCCCTGGGGGAGTAAGGAACCAGACCTGGAGACGTCGCCTCAAGTTTCCCTCCTTTCTATGCTGCTGCCAGCCAGGTCTGTCGCATTGGGGGCCAAGAGCACCTGCGCTGCGTGGGGGAGAGACAAGCGCCAAGTCCCTCGGGCCCGACGCTCCCACAGGACGCGGGCAAAGGGCAGGGTGGGGACAGCAGAGCAGGGAGAGGCACCCTTGGGAAGTCCGCGGTGGAGCAGCTGGAATTTCGAATCGGAGTACTGCAGCCGGCGGCCTCCGATGTGCTGACGGCCCCTGGCCTCGCTAACGACGACGCAGCCGATACCAAAGCTTCACGACAGGGCTCCAGCTGCAGGCCTAACGACAATGCTGCTTGTGTTTATTGACTGCTCCCTGGGGCTGATGCGAGTCCATGCCTGTCGCGTTCGCTTATCTGAGTCCTGTGAAACCCCTTGGCTCATGGCACGACGGCCCCAGTACTGCCTTGGCGGCAGGCAGGAGACGGAAACGTATTTACCGAAAGCCTAGGGCCGTGCACACACGGGGCCTCTTGCGCATACCCTGATTCATCCGCATGGAAAGGTGACTCACACTTTAGAGACAGAAAACTGAGACCAAGAGAGGAGGAAAAGGCTGCTCAAAATGACTTGGCCAGGCTGGAATTTGACCCCAAGCATGTGGTTGCTAACTTTATGTCTCCCAAGAATCTGCTACCTGGTTGCTTTACACACAAATAATCCCCTGCTGAGCTCCTAACACCTGAACCTGACAATACAGTCAACGGCCCCTCTGAGGATCCCCACATTCAAACAAATCTGAAAAATTCTGCATGACACATGTTTGTAAACTAGGACACCTGCGGCGCTCACCTGGCGGTAAATACTAACCCAAGTGGTACGTGTCGGCAGCCCTTATTAAACCAGAAAATCGCCCCTTGATGCACACATCAACTGATGCACCTGTGTACAGGGCTCTACTCCAGAGGCCCTGGGCCTGGGACGTCGGGATTCTGCATCCTGAAACATCTCATTCTGGAAAAGGATTGTGAACCTACAGACGTGCATCCCTGTGGCGCTCAATTCCCAGTTCTCCAGAGGCCGGGTCAAGGTTATCATTCCCAGCCGCGACCCCAGACATCGGCTATGTTTTCATACAATTTTTCAAAACTTTTCAAAACTGCTCAGCACCAAGAGTACGTTTTTATTCCACATTAACACGATTCCTAGAATGGCTCGGGATCTTGATGATCCCAGCCGACTGCTTACTCTGTTTTAGCAGTGACAGCCCCGTGGACGCAGCCACTGGTGGGACCCCGGGAGATGCCAAAAAGGCCAGCGCTGCCCCAGGCCCACTGTGTTCCAGCCAAAGCCTCGCAGGTCTGGATCGCATCCTCCTTTCTCTGTCTGTTAAAAGAGAGCAGAATTCCTGGGAGTGACAAAGAGTTCGTTTCAGGGAGGGACGGCTCGGAAGGCGGCTTCAATTCCTATTTGATTTCTTATCTCACAGCAAGGATGGCTAATAGTTTATGTAGACTATTTTATGGGTTGCTAACACTTTTATATTCTCTACACCTAATAAATGTGGATGAGCAAAAGAAAAACTTAAATGCAACCTAGACGTTCTTGATGTGAGGATGGTGATTCTTCTATAGAAGCGAAGGTGGCCTGGCCCGGTCATAGTTTGGGCTGTCATGAAGATAATTCGTTTCATGGAGCCCTCTCCATCCCCGGGTGATCTACAGAAATTATAAGAAGGAGTACAGGGGGTGGCTGGGGACAACAGCTTTGGCCACCCCCGGTGCAAGGCGAAAGGTCGGTCCCATGTTCGCGCACGAGACCTCGAGATCCAGCTGGAGTCCCACCATGCTAGGTCAGGGGCCAGAATCACCTTTCATAACTTGGGGTCCGCGAAGCTCGGCTCTCGACATCCAGTGCAGCACTTTTACAGCTCACAATTTCAGAAGAATCACTGCGCTTGATCCTCCCAACAACCCTTTGTGGTGAGCAGGGCAGGGGTCTGAAACCGCACTGTACAGCTTCAAAAACCTTGAGCCCAAAACTCAGCAAACTATCCCAGGTCAGAAACGGACATTCGAGGCCACACTTCGGTCTGGAGATAAAAACAGGCATTGCTTTCAGCTGAGCTACTACATTCATTCACATTTCTTTTTTGTTCTGCTTAGAGATCCTAATACCTGTATGTAGAAAATATTTTTAAAAATTTGAAAAAGAAGATTGGGTTTTTTTCTATTTTAAGCAAAGTGTAATGTCAGGAGCCATCACGAGTCCCAGGCACAGGTTTTATTTCTATAGCTATGTGAAATTATAGAAGGAGAGAGAAAAAAAAAAGACACAACACTAGGGGTTGTTTTTGGGGAGGAAGGTGATGTGAAAGCCAGGAATTCAAAATTATAGAACCTCGCTGACATTTTGGTGACCCTGAAGTAAAGACTTCCTTGGATATCAGGAGACTTGAAAGACAGAAATGGAAGCATTTTCCTGAAATGTGGAAATGAGGGGCAATCCCGACAGGTGGGACCCTGGGTCCTCTCTGTGAGGGACTCAGGGTGGCAGATTGCAAATGGAGGGGGCCCCATTCCAAGCGATCGCTTTCCCTCATCCCCACCTCTTGGTGAAGCAAAGGAATCCCAGAAATGCGAGCTCGTAATCTGCGCACGACCCAAGGCGGGCGAAAACTCTCCTCGGTGTCCAAGGTCCAGGGGATGAAACCCAAGCCCTGCCCGCTGCTGCCCCTCACTCAGCCCAGTTCTGAAAACGCCTCCAATGCGCAAAGTAAAACCTGCGCTTCCCTGCGTAGTGAAAAGATCACCGAAATAGGTGTGGAGCTTTAAAATTCTTTTTAAGTAGAAACACTTCATCGAATCCTCGGGACTACTTGAATTTATTCAAGTAGTTAAAAATTTTAACCCATAATTAAAAGAAAACAATAAACCGTTTTAGGCTCCTGCAAACCATGTGTTCTGACCCAAAGACAAAACTGACCTTTCCCTCGTCTGAGTACACAGGTTGGAAACTGGCTGTGAGTTCCATGGTTAACGACACACAGAACTTTGGCCCAGCCTTCCCTGTCCTTAGTGTGCGCCCAACAGAGGCCTGGTCCTCTGTCCACGGAAAGACGAGATGGCTCCTAGCATCCCTCCTGCAAGAGCCCCAGCCCGGAAAACCCCGATGCCGAGCGGTGACCAAATCGTGTAAGTCCAGCATATGCAATTGTGGAACATTCAGCAAAGAGAATGAGTGACGGCAGCCCACGTCCACACGGAGATATCACACCAGCATCGTACTGAGTGACACAGGCTGGACACGGACACAGAGTGCACGATCTCCTTCACATCAGGTTCAAACCCAGGGAAAACCAGTCCGTCCTTCCTATTAGGAGTCTGGATGGTGGTGACCCTTCGAGGAAGGGTGACTGGACAGGCCCTGGAGGGGCATTCGGATGCCGAAAGCTTGTCTTGTGATCTGGTGTCTGTGGCTGGACTGTGAGAATTCATCAGGCCATGGACATCACTTCTTTTTGTAAGTATGCCACACCGCACACTTCGCCTAAGCACACCGCACTTCCACACGTCTACTTTGAGCACACACCGGGGGCAGTCTCCAAAATGCACTCTTGCCGGGCGTGGTGACGCACGCCTGTCATCCCAGCACTCAGGAGGCTGAAGCAGGGCTGTGGTGAGCTGGGGCTCTGTAGTGAGTCCAAGGCCAGTCTGGACTACACGGTGAGACCCTGTCTCAAAAAAGTACAATAAAATGTACTCTTGTGCTCCACTGTTTTCTTCTATTTTTAAAGTTGTGCGTTTTCAAAAAGAAAGATCAGGAGTCTATTCACTGGGCTATGATAAACAGGCAAAGAAAAAATAAACCCCTCAGGGCTTGGCCACCTGGAAAGGCACCGCCTTTCGGATGAGATCTCCGAGCCTTTCTGAGGCTGTGCGTTAACTGCTCCCTTGGGTGCCTGCTTGGTAGGACAGAGCCGGCTGCTCTTCAGCAAGGAGAAAAGGTGTCACCCGGCTTGGGATTCTAAATGCGCCAATGTGATCTAATGAGATCTGCGCTTTGCACATCCTTGGTTTTTGTTTCCTAAGCAGGGTCTCCCCGCCACCCAACACGAGGGTGTTCCGTGCAAAGCAAGGTACAGCTCGGCGGCCAGCAGGGTGTCTCCCGCCCGCAGAGACGGAGGAGGACTTCAGGAGGAGGTCAGCTGCGCCTCCACACCACCCGCGCCTCCGCCAGAGCTCGAGCCGGTCCAGAGGAGACACCGCCAGCGGGAACCACCCACCGCGACGGCTCCAACGGGATTCTGCTGGCCCCTGCCCCCCAATCTTTGCTAAGAAAATGCAGGCTGAGTGTGACCCCAAAGTGTGTCTTTTGCTGTTCGGGGGTCTCCGCCACCAGCCCAGGCGCCCATGGTTCCCTGACGTCTCCACCCTGCTCTGAGTCTGCTGCAAGTGGGGCCAAGGGAAGGAGCAGGGAGCTCTAGAAGGTGACCCCACTGAGTGACAGAGTGCTGTCATCTTAACAAACTTCAGAGGTCACTGGACAGGGACCTGATGGCAGCCTCACCGCGGTGTGCGGGGCAGGACACGAATGCACGGCTTTAGTCCCCGCAACGCACACCCTGCAAATAGTCTTTTACCAGCTCCTGGGCTCCCCCGCCCCACCGGACAGGCCCCGGCTTCCAGCAGCTCATTAACCTCACACTGTGAAGCACACGCAAGGCCCGGGAGAAACGACGTTTTCCAAGGAGGCGGATCATCGGTATGCTGAGATCACGAGTCCACTGCCGTAAATCTCCAAACTGCTCGTTCTGGATCTGGGCGGCCCCAAACAGTCAGAGTATTGGGAAGGTGACCGCTAACAGGACAAATTCAAGTAACCAAAATACCCGACAAGGGACCAGTTAAATAGCAACTCTTCATCGCATCAAAAGCATGCTGTTTAGCTCCCACGGGCAAGTTTATATGATATCTGTTATGTTTAAATTTTAAAACCAACATTTGCATATGCAAATATTTTAATTATGTGTGTGTGCGGGTGAGTTACATGTGACAATGTTATCCTGTATGTCACAAGTGCCAGGAGCGCAAGGCCTGCATTGTACACGTGAAAACGCCACAGTTCTGAGAAGTTAATCCCCCCCTCTGAAGTTGACCGTTCGTTAATAAATAGGCGTGGCCACGTCTGGGTTTGAAGCTGGTCTTACTCAAAGTTGTGCGTAGGGTCATCCAGGCAAAGATCATCTTCCTAGGAAAACTTTGGTAAAATCGAGAAACTGACCAAGACAGTGACAGAGCTTGCCTGTGAATAACGGATCCAAACTGCATTTTCTTTCCTTCCTCCTCCTACCTTGAAACTGAACACACACTTCCTTTGTAACAGAAAATGACAAACACTCGAGGAAAGGATTTGAGTCTTGAAAGAACCGTTTTCCCGACATCGTCACCTCCAGGGAAAAGAAACCCAGGCACTGATGTCTGACCCTTCCCGTAAAAACTAGGCCTTGAATACCACAGGGCCTGGCAAGAGACAGGGCGATTCCAGCTTGATAACAAAGGGAAATGCTTGCTTTCTAAAGACCAGGGCCACGGAAGAGGCCCACATCGGGGATTTTAAATCTAATCGGTGACACAATAGACGACCTTGTACAAATCAAGGGTCACCCCAGGTACATAAGACCCGGCCCCATGGACTTTCTAATTCTGTGACAAAGTTGCTACAAACAACACTAATAGCTCGTGCTTGCAAGCACTTACTGGCTGCCAGGAGCTAGGCACCTAACACATTAGTTCACGTCCCTCAAAAATGTGAGGATGAATTTACACAACCACCACCCCAAGCATTATAAACATGGCACACGCCACGGTGATGGCTCTTGTGCTGCGATTCAGTTCTACCATGGTAAATCTTTTAAGGATAGTCTCTCATTTTTTCCCCAAATCTATTTTATTTCAAGGAGAAAAAGAAAAAAAAGATTAAAAAAAAGAATATACTTTATAGGAAGAATTCAATAAAATTCCCAGATATGTTTTATTTTAAAAAATAAAGAATAAAAGTCGCAAAAAAAGGATAGTAGCTTAATGACAGTTATTTTATGATAGCTGGAAATCCAGGGAAGAAAAAATACGTCTGCATAAATGTTTAACAATTCAACTCCCACGCCATAGGTGGACGCGGTGCTGATGGTAATTTCTCCCTTCCATAAACATTTGCAGCGAAGCCTAAGAGCCAGGATGGTGGAGCAGACCTGTAATCCCAGACAGGGTTGTCTCAAAAAATAAAAAGGTCTTAGAGGGAGAAAGCCCTGGGTTTGATACCCAGTGCTGGGAAAACAAAGAAGAAAAGCCTGTCCTCGCCACAATTAGAGTAACACGTAAAGAAGAAAGGAAAGTGCTGTCTGCTCAGGAAGAAGCAGCACTGCTTACGTCTTACTTCACTGCCTTCCAGCTGGAGCTCCTCGGTCCTAACCTCTCCACTGCACATTCACTGGGCGCCGGTGCACGCCGGGATTCCTTCTGCACTGACGCGGACACGGCGGGCAGCGGTGGCTGAGGCCAGGCGTTGAACAGATCACCATCCTCTCTGGGTCGGCGACTCGGCCGGCTAGCAGAGGCACCTTTCTTCTTAAGAACAAGTGTTTCACGTTCTCTAAGCAAACTCTCTTCTTTAGGTGCTGGGTGTGTACACACACACGTGTACACACACACACACACACACACACACGGCCTTTAACACCCTCCCAACCAACGCGAACTCTGAACAGTCAGGCAGCCTGTGGAAGTCACAAGTGGGTGACAAGTATCACCTGTCCAGAGGGCTGTCTGTTTGGGGACCCTGTCCCTCAAAAGGAACCACAACACAAAGGAACAGTCGGATTTCACAGGGAGCATCTAAAGCAATCACCTCAGCTAGCAAGGCTCTAGTTGGGATCACTCGATTTCCGGTTCACGTGTTCAAAACCCAGGCACTGGGTGGGGAAGGTGGGGAAACACCGGCCCAGAGGACAAAGCAGAACAGGCCAGCAGCACTTTCTGAAACGCACAAAAGGTTCCAAAGGGTCACCAGGCTTTGTGCTGTTGCTGTTTTGGCTTTCAAAGGGGGTGAGAGGAAGAAAGGCTTGCAAATCAGTTCCACATGCTGGAAAGACCCAGCCAGCAGTGATGCAGCGGACCCGGAGTTACACTCATGACAAAGCTCGCGGCCACGCTCAGAAACCCAACGCTGCCCAAGTGCTCGGCAGACGCTGCCAAATTTCCACCCCACTCTCACCCTCCTGACTCCTGATTCCAAATTCCCTTACCCCCAACCCCAGATTGCCAGGGAGGCAATTTCTGTGTTTGGTGGTGGTGGTGGTGGGGTCTGGAGAAAAGGAGGAAAAGAGAGAAAGGGAGGGGGAGGAGAGAGGAAGGGCGGGAGGACTTCATGGCTACCCACTTACTCTTGGAGGGTGCTGCTTTGTTCGCACACGCCTTTAAAATTCAGTGCTCTGTGGGTCCAAAACCCCACCCGAAGACAAGGTCTCTGGGATCCTGTTTGTGAAGGACAAAGGGAGCAGGAAACCCGGGATGACGGACCTTGCAGACTTAGTGACTCATGTTTTGTGTGCTTCTGGGTCAGTCAAACCCTTCAGAGAAGGGAGGAGGAAGGACACTAAAGAGAAGAAGTTAGGCGTGGTGGCACATGCCTGTCATCCCAGCATTCAGGAGGCTGAGGCACAAGGATTGTTGGGAGTTTGAGACCAGCCTGAGCTACGCAGTGAGTTCAAGGCCAGCCTGAGCTGCACAGTGAGACCCTGTCTCAGAAAGAAAAAAAAAAAGAGGAGGAGGAGGGGGAGGAGGAGAAGATGACAATGACCACACTGTGGACGCCGTAAGGCAGGCAGGGCTGAGCCCAGAGCACTGCCCCAGCCAGGCTCCCGTTGGAGTTTGGAGTTTGCAGGGCAGGGGGCTTGCAGGTGGTGGGTGTGGCTGGGCTTGGAGGCGGGATTCCAACAGAAAAAGGGACGAGGTGCCAGGCTCCGGCCCAGGGGTGTTCATCTGGAAAACGCTGGCTGAGCAGGGCACACAGGAGGAAGCCGCAAACAGGTGCCCCACTGCAGCCTCCAGGCCCGGCCCCAGCGGGCACAGCCTCAGGAGACACAGCTTCAGGGGGCACGGCCTCAGGGGGCACAGCCTCGCTGGTTGGGCCATCCACTCGGACGTGGAGCCCAGAGATGAGGGCGCTGCTCTGCAGAGGCCAAGATGCCCAGATCAGGATGCAGTGTCCTGCGTGGGCACCAGAAGCCGCCTTCTCAGGAGGAGGTTTGGGAAATGCAAGGGAACTGGACGGAACCGGACGGCTGGGCCGAGCTGGCGGGGGGCTTCCGAGCCAGGGAAGGGAGGCGGATTCTACGCAGCTGGGTAGGCACTCGGAAGTGTTTTCTACATGGTAAACGAACACACGTGTATTCACCATGAAGTAAAGAGCTGTTAAAAGGGTCATCACTGGGCGTGACAGGATGGGATAGGTGTGCTACGAATGCTCGCATTCCACATGCTCAGAGCACACGGCCGCCTCCCTGCACCGTTCCCACACTTCCTCAGCACGGCAAGGCCATCGGAAGCCCTAGGCAGCATCCAAGGGCTGAGGGCGACTCTAAGCGCGGACTCCTCTTTGAGCCTGGTGCCAGAGGACCTAGGCGTGGAGCCCCCAGGGACCTGGACCACCTCCGGGTGGACTGTAAAGTTCTTCAGGCACCACTGCAGTCAATTCTGGAGCTCGATGGTACGTGCACGGCGTAGTATCCCGGACGACACTGAGAAATACTTGTTTAAAGAAATTTTAAATAAATGAAAACCAAGAGTCAGAGTGAAGCTGCCGTGTCGCACCCTGTCTGAGATGAAGACTAGCTTCTGACACACTATTTTGTCTGAATTTCTTGTGTGTGAAGGTGTGGACAACTATTTCGAAGAAAATAAGAGACATTATGGTAGCCACTGTTGATTTCCTATTGTCTTGTTTTGAAGTCCTGTGTTGCTTGCATTGTTCTGTTCTGATCTGCTTTGTTCTGTTTTATTTTTTGTTTTATTCTCTTTAAAATAAAAAAAAAATTAAAAGAAAAATGCTCCTGGAAGCTCCTGTGATGCTTTTCCAGCGAGCTGTTCACTTACTCTGTATCCAAAGAGAAATTTTATAAATGTGATTTAGGTGTCTTCTTTTGCTGGAAGAGATGCTTTTGCAGAATAAACGCTGATGGCAGGAAGTGTCGCGCATAACTAATAATGTCCAATGATTCCTCCCTGGGCCAAGCTCATTCCCCTGTGAGATGGAAGCTAAGTTAGATTCCACAACACACAGTGAGCTGGAAATTTCCATCCGCAAGGATGCTAGAATTTTACTGAAATGCCAGCTGCTAGGTTTTCTGAAAAGCTACTAATGCTGAGCATCTTTCTGTCATGTGGGTGGTCTAAGAAAATTATACCTGCCTGTGAAATTGTACTGTTAAAAATATTTACAAACATTTCTCCAAGATGTACAGTGTGCCAGGTGCTGATGGATGAATATTTTAAGATGAAAACTTAAAACAGAGAGAACCATACTTGAAAATGATGAGTTTACACCCGGCATGTGAGGCAGGGGCCAAGCAGGAGGCCCTTATGGAATGCAGGCGACACCTGAGTGACCATGAAGTGGCCTTTCAAGTAGGGCCCCTGGCTCTGCAGCCAGGGTGCCCGTCACCTGCCCTGAGTACCTGGGCATGCCGTCTCCCTGTGAGGACCACGTGACACGCCGTGATGTGTGAGAGTGACAGCTAACATCTTGGCCGAAGGACGGCTCCTGGCTTCAGATTCCTGATACAATTTTCATCGATAAATTCTAGGGAGAAATTCCTTTAGAAGTTTTAGGACGAGCAAAAGGAAAAGGTATGAGGCATTTAAAAAACAAAAAAAACAAGCTCCACTCATTTGCCACTTACAGCCCTGTGGCCTCGAGGGTTACATCTGCACCCAGTCTCCTGATTCACAAATGGGAGCCCAGAGTCAGCCGCAGCCTGGGTTCAAGGCGTGCACGGCACTGACTTCCCGTGCACACGAAGAGCTCAACCCTGACTTGAAAACTCCTGCAAAGAAAGTGACTCTCGCAAACAGTGTCACCTGGGATTCACTAGGCCCGCTCCCAACTCGGCATTTCCGAAGCCTCCCATGGTGGCCAAAGGGTCCTAAAACCACATCTCCAGGAACCGGTTTCAAGGCTGCAGGTCCAGCTTCGGCAGCCCCGTCACCAGGGGCTTCTCCAGTTTCCCCAGAGACCTGCACATGCAGGGGGTTGGGCTCTCCCAGCCCAGTGCTGACCACAGCATGTGGCACGGTGCTGTCCTAACGGCCACCTGCACCCTCTAAGCTGACAGGTGGCATGGGGCAGGGGGCAGAACCCCTGGGCACTCCAGACTCCTTCCAGACCCACCAGACGCCTCCCAGGGGCCTTGCTGGATGCCCATTTTCACGGTTCGTGCACACCCTGATACACCAAAGTGACCCCCTAGAGAGGGCGAAAGCAACGCCTGGCTCCTGAGACTGGGGCTGGGGGACCGTCCAGGCTCCAGTCTCTCAGCTCTGGAGCCTGCTTCCTCTGGGAATCTCAGCAACATGCGTCCGGCCCGCTGTGGCTGGGCGGGAGGGGATGCTCTGCCCCCTAGGTTTGCGGTCAGAGTGGACAGACGTGATGCCCAGCAGAGCGGTGTCTGGGAAGCCATTTTTGA
>RJWT010028198.1:0-15303 GCA_004365215.1 Cuniculus paca | reverse complement strand
TCTTTCCTCTTTTTGTTAATGTACCTCATTTACAAGTCATTGCTCTCTTAATCTTTATTGCTCTTTGCTTAATCAACGCCTGATGCATATTACAATAAGAGTGTGGAACAAACAGAAAGAAGCACAAATAACTTTTCAGGGAGGTCCAAGAATTCACAGAATTGCAGGCTTAGTCAATAAAACAGAGTTGGTAATCAAAGACAAATTTACCAGCACAGAATAAGTAGAAAGGCCATTTCAGGTTCAAGCAAGCTGCATAATCCGTGAGGTATGGGTAACAATAGATTAGTTTCACAAGAAAGAACAAATAAATAGATCAGCAGTTAGTCTCTTGGTTAAATCAGGGGCTTTGATGTGGGGACAAGTCAATCAACTTAGAGTTGTTAAAACCATGTATTACAGAGCCATTTGATTTGCTGCATTCAAATCCCAGCTCCGTGAGCTGACCTGTGTGCTTTTGTGCAACATACACAGTCTCTGTAATGTGGCAGTTGTAGTAATTAGCACCTACCACATGGCCTTGTGAAAATTAAATGCATTAATTTCCCTTACTACATTAAGTTCTTAAACAATGACAGGTAAATAACATGGTAAAGCGTGATATAGGAGTTTGTGACTTCTTACTCTCCTTTTCCTTTTCTTCCTTTCCTTCTCCTTTTTTCCTCTTCATTTTGCCTGTTGAATCTTGGCCAAGTTGATAGATCCCATGACTTTACAGATTTTACAATTTCAAACTCAGAAAAAAAAATGTTACTATGGTATTTAGTTGTTTATTGTATACTCATTCTGTCCTTCCTAATGTGACACTGATGTTGTTCAGAAATCTTCTCTTTTTACATAGACATAGGATACAGGGAAAGTGGGCTCACATCTCTAGCTCCAGGGCTAAATCTGTATTGATAAGCCAATCATTGTCCTCCCATCTGCTTTGCCAGTGAATTGGTCAAAGAACACAGAAGTAAAATCCACAAGACAGGCATTTCTCTGGAGAAGGTTGTTGGTCCATATGTGCTCATCCAAATACAAATTTACTTAAATATACTGAAAGGAAGGACATGTAATCTATGATTGGATTTTCCTCCTCTCCTGCTTGATAAGAATAACAAACAATGTGCCCTAGACTCTCTTGGAAATACTCTTTCAGTTAAATGAGAAAGCAAAGTTGTCAGAGAAAAAAGGACAAACGTTGGAAACAATGCTGAGGCATAGAAAAGGATCAAAGAAACCAGTGAGGAAATTCTGAGGAAAAATACTAACAACAAAAAGAAAGACTTCATTCTATTTTAAGTAATCTAGTTTCAACCCTGGCCACAACATTTATTTCTGAATGTCTCTTTTCATTCCAGAAACGGAGGTGCATTAAGTCAATCTCAGGGTTCATGACAAAAGGTAATACAGTCCTCAGCAACCAACAATACACAGTGATAAAACTTGCATGTAATGCAATTATGAGCATTGAAGCTCAAAAATTAGGCATCATTCTTGCCTAAGGTGGTTTATAAATACAAATCTGAGCTAGAGAAATGGAAGCAAGCTCAAATCAAATTGTTTTAACTTCCCCATGGCACATACAATTTTTTTCAGGTTTCTGTTTACATATTTTTAGGTCTTTTCCATTTCAGTGACTAAGCAGTGAGAAGTTTAATTTACTACATCTAACTAGAAAAATTGTTTTCATTGATTCAAGGCCAAAATTGGGAATCGAGAGAAGCTCACAATTCTAGATCTGATCTGCAAATTCCATGGCTCACTTCTCTACTAGGATCCAGTAAAATTCACTTAGTATGTAAGCACTCCTTGCCCAGGTTGTAAATCATTCAGTTGGTAGACCATGAACAGTAGCTATGGTGTCCAGTCTTTCTATGCTTTTCCAAAAAAATACTTTTTGATTGCTATGTGAAAGCTACCTGTCTACTTATGAAGATAGAGAAGTGAATAAAACAGATGGATATCTCTCATAAAGCTTACATTTGCTGGGTATCTAGCTCAGTGGCCTAAGCACCTGCCTGGCAATTGCGAGGTCATGAGTTCAATCCCCAGTGCCGAAAAAAAAAAAAAAGAATTATTTAAGCTTATATTTAACAGGGAAGGAAGCAGTGGTATTCCGAAAAATCACCTCATTGGGGAAAAACAAAACAATTTTAACATCTGCCATTTTCCATGGTGCACATACTCCTATTTTGACTGATTTACAATCAGCTTGCAAAATTCTCAAAAAGTTAGCAATCTTATCTTGTAAACCAGTGCAAGTAGACTCTACTACAGCACTGGTGGAGAAAATATACTATCAATAAGTAAAATGTGTAATTGGTACATAAGAGTAAGTGACAGAAGGAAAATAAAGCAGGGAAGAGGGATATAAAGTATTTGGGGGAAGAGATAGTACAAATAGAAATAGACTGGACAGAGGGCACCACATTGCAAGGGTGGTGACTGACTGCAGACCTCACAATGAAGAGAAAATAAGTCAGGCAGTAGGAATGACTTTGTGCCTCTGAGGTTTAAATAGCACATCAAGCATGGATGTGAATGCCAGCCTCAGTCAGTCAACTGCCATTAGCCCAGCATGCTGTCATTTGAGCTTTTCTTCACAGGTATCATCTGCACACAAACTGCACACAAAGATTCAGCAGGTTGAAAATATTTACCTTACCTAGTCGGATCTTAACGTAGTGCTCTGCCAGATAGTTTGCAACTGTCTAAAAATCTCACTCCTAGTCTCAAGAGCTGCCAGCCGCAAGCTCAACTCTTCAATTAAAGCAGTCAAGTGAGCAAATGGATACAAAGCTTATCTCAGAACTGACACAAACAGGCAGACAAATTCCCATGTAAAATGTGAACAGTTTCAAAACTCCTAGTTCACATGCATGCTACAGTAACAACCAAAATGCTGACCAGCAGAAAGCTGGGTAAGGCGTATAGACACAATAGAATTATGGAAGAATTTAAAACTCATGACTTAAACTTAATGATAGTGAATTGAAAAGATGCCCATTTGATTCATGATGACAACCACAACTGATGTCTTGAGTGTTTTTCCTCATATGCCTTTGTTTCATTTTTATTTATTTTATTGATTTTTAAAATGTATTTTTTATTTTAAAAAGAAAAGAATTAATAAAAATAAAACAGTTTCAAAACAGGCTAGTAGGAGAGTAACAATAAATAATACACTGCATATTGTTATATTCATAATAGTTGTTCAGAGTATAAGATAAAGGCATGAAATATTATCCAAACAATATTGGCACAAATCTTTCTTTTCAATGAACTAAAAGATACTAGCTGTATAACTATTTGAATTATCTCTTGCATGCATGTATCTATATCTATATGTATATTTCCTTTTTCCTTCCTTCCTTTCCCCATTCTTCCATCACAATTTTTCTTTCCTTCTGAACAGTTTTTTCCCAATTCTCAACATCTGTTGTACATTTTGGATCTTACTTACTTGTTCATCTTACTTACTTGTTCAGTTTCTCACGCTAGCGAGACAATACAACATTTACACATGCGAGTCTGATTTATTTTCCTTATGAATATGATCTCAAGTTGCATCCATTTATCTATAAAAGTCTCAAGTTAATCCTTCTTTATGGCTGAGTAGTACTCCATTGCATAAAAAAACCCATATCATTTTTATCCATTCCTTGGTTGATGGGCATTTGGGTTGTTTCCAAGATTTAGCTATTACAAATTGTAGTACTGTAAACATGGGTACGCATATTTCACTGTGGTATGATGGTTTTAGTTCTGGGAATATACCCAGAAGGGGAACAGCTGGGTCAAATGGGAAATATAATTCTAGTTTTTTGAGGAATCTCCACACTGATTTCCACAGTGATTGCACCAGTTTACACTCCCACCAACAGTAGAAAAGGGTTCCTTTTTCCCCACAGTCCTACCAGCATTTGTTATTGGTTGATTTTTTGAAGATAGCTATTCTTTTTGGAGTGAGATGGAATCTCAGTGTGGTTTTGATTTGCATCTCTCAAACAACCAGTGATGTTGAACATTTTTGCATGTATTCATTTGCCACTTGTATTTTTGCATCTGAGAAGTGTGTATTCATCTCAGATGCCCATTGTTGGTTGAGTCTTTGAATTGGCAGGGGCTGATTTTTTTTTCAATTCTTTATATGTTCTGGATAGAAGTCCTTTGTCTGAGGGATAACTGGCTATAATTTTTTCCCACTATGTGGGCTGTCTTTTCACTCTGTTGGTGATTTCTTTTGCTGTGCTAAAGCTTTTTAATAAAGTGAGATCCCATTTGTTGATTCTTTGTAATATTTCCCATGTGGTCTGAGTTGTGTTTATGAAGTCTCTGCCTATACCTATATCTTCAAGACTTCTACCTATTTTCTCTTCCAGTAAATTTAGATTTTCTGCTTTAATATTTTGATCTTTGAACCATTTGGACTTTAATTTAGTGCATGGTGATAGACATAGGTCTAGTTTTAGTCTTTGGCATGTAGAAAGCCAGTTTTTCCAGCACCATTTATTAAAGATACTATCTTTCTTCCAGTGAGCATATTTGGCTCTTTTGTCAAAGATACAGTGGCTGAGTGTGTTTGGAATTACATCTGCATCTTCTATTCTCTTCCACTTATCCTTAGGTCTGTTTTTGTTTGTTTATTTTTGTTTTTGCCAATATCATGTTGATTTTATCACAGTAGCTTTGTCTTATAATTTCAGATCAGGCATTGTGATGGCCCCTGACTCACCTTTGTTGCCCAGAATTACTTTTGCTATTCTAGGTCTCCTTTGTTTCCATATGAATTTTAGGAATGCTTTGTCCAGTTCTGTGAGACATGCTAATGGTATTTTAATTGAGATTGCATTGTCTGTATAACAGGTTTGTGTTACCTCATTTTTAAAATGAGACTAATAATGAAATTACTATATGGCTAACTGTGAGGTTTAAATAAATTAATGTATATAAAAGCACATACATTAACTGCATGTAATATTTACTAATGAATACAATACGTGTGATAAATGTTAGCATTTCTTTTCATTATTTTTAGCATTATCACTTTGAGTCAGATACTATAAGGATAGCTTATTATTGCCTTCACTTCATAGATAAGGAAATTGAGCAGAAGAGAGTTTAGTATGGTACCTTACATCACCAAGTAAGAGGTATGATGAAGATTCAGCACCAGTCAAGTTTTCAATGCCTATGTTATAAGTCAAAACTGAATTTAGGCCTCCATAAACTCTAGCAGACTTGTGGATCCCTGAGAGCAAAAACCATTTGATTTATTGTGTTGACAGACTATTGACAAGAAACATTTACTGAGCACTTATTTCTTATTTATATGCTAAATGTTTGATATATCTCCCTATGAAGTGTGATTCATATGTAACCTCACCGGAACTCAAATTCAAGTGTGTTAAATTCCTTATTGCTGTTCTTTTTCTGTGCCCTTGCTTAGCTATCCAACCCAAACCTAAGGAAAAGTCACTACATTCTGTTTCACTAACCTCTGGGTATACCAGCAAGGTGGGTGATTTCATGTTCATGTACAATAGTCCTTTGCTCTGTTAATTAGAACTTGTGAACAGGAAAAATGCAGAGCTCAGTGGGAATCTGAAGACAAGCTCTCAACAGCCTGAAAGAGCCAATTAGCTCGGGTTACTGACCTCTCGTACTACTCACTGGTTGGCCAGTGCCATGGTGAAAACTGCACACTACCATAGATCAATCTCTCTGCTGTTTCCAATCTGTGCTATATAGGAATCATGCATCTTAGGGCCATAAAACATGGAATTATGGCTTTTAAAACTCTCCCAGGCTTAAAATACAAGCTTAGTTCTAGTGCTACTGAGTCCTCACTGTTGCAAAGCAACCATTTTCAGTCTTTTCACAAGGAATGCACACATATTTTGCATCAGCATTTTCAAATGTTTGACAATTCCTTGTGATTCTCTCAATTCACATTTCTTGCAAAGCAGAGGAAAGTATGTCTTTGTCCAGAAGGCCAAGTCTAAAACAAACACAGCATCTCTTACAAGGAGACATTCTGGAGCCTAGTAAGAAACCTAGTCTGCTGTTTAAAGCTCTCAAATGTTGTGATGTGAGCAAGGGAATCAAATACTGTGACGTGGTTTTTCATTAGTGCATTGTGCAGCACGAGGATTGTAACACAGGACTCTTGACTTTCAGAGACCAAGATCTCAATCACTGCACTATTCAAATAGTCAAATTCGAATTCTGCAGAAACCGGAAGGGGAAAGAAACTGAGTGTGGAAAGAAAGCAACAGGGAAGGAAACAGCTGTTGGAGGAAGACGCCTGGTCCTTTCCATTAATAACTCTTCTAATGACAGCAGTTGCTACTTCGCTCCAGCTAATCGTTGACATAGCAAAGCAGTTGAGCTTTGTTTTGTCTTTCAACCTTAAAAAATGCCATAAATCCAATATTTTATGTGAGATTTCCATTTCTTTTCAATGTTAGTAACTTTTCTAAAAAAATTGTGTGAAATAAACATATGTAGCCACAAGACAGATGTGGCCCATGGGTGCCTGCCTGGTGACCTGTACTCTGCTCCGTTATTTTATCTGCAGGTCTGAAGACCAACAATCAGTAGTTACTGCTAGTTCCAGGTAAGCTCTTGCCCCTTGAGTGCTAGCCTGGGAACACACAGTATAATTACAATGAAAGTTGTCATGTATTGAAGCTCTATCATATATATAATACCTTGCACACACTTACTGAGATGAAGCTTCTAAAATGGGTATTTTCATTATCCTCATTTTACAGATAGGAAATTAAGGGACAGAGAAGGCATATGCCCTACTCAATGTTACACTGCTAGTGGAAGGCTCAGTGGAAGGATAGAACTAAGTATCTATCCAAATATTCAGGCTTCAGATTACTCTGAATTACAACACAGAATAAAATACCAAGTTACTCCTACTATTTGCATGAAGAGTACTGGATATAAGATTTCTTCTTCAGCATGAAGAGATAAATGGATTTAAAATTTCAAATAGTTTATAACATTGAGTGTGTGACAGTAAAGGTCATATTCAGAAATAAAAATGTCTATGGACATTTGGTTTATCACCAGACCTAGTGATACTTGCTGTGGCAATGATTTAAAATGATAGGGCTCCACAACAATGTTCAGGTCCTTCGACCAAATAATTCACCTTTGAGAATTTATACAAAGAACAATTTAAAAGAAGAAAAAAGGATCGTCTCAGAAGTGTTAAAAGCATCTATGTTTTCAATACCAAAGAAAAGAAAGAAAGAAAAGAGAAGAAGAGAGAAGAGAAGAGGAGAGGAGAGGAGAGGAGGGGAGAGGAGAGGAGCGAAGCGAAGCGAAGCATCCAGGAGAATAAGACAAAGTACTTTTGACATAACAGTAAGTTAAAAGAATAGTCACTAAAAATTGAAGCTGTGGTAATTATTGGGCATATAAAATATATTTCATTTATGAATTACCAAATGAGAAAAGAGGCAATTCCACCTGTATTCTGACCGGAACTTCATATAAACTATGAAAATATAAGCTCAAAAGAATACATATTAAGCTTTTGGATCACCTAGTAATACTTCATTATTTGAATTATGAATACCTTGGAAAAGAAATAAAGTACTTTCAACTGGTTAGACCAATATAATTAGAAGGTTTTTTTGCAGCTGAATGTAACTCAATCCAATTTAAATATCCCAGGTATTGCTCTGCCTTGGCCTTCCAGGATTTCAGTGTAACCTTTTCACAGCCCTTGTTGATCATGACTTCTTAGCATTTCGAACATTTTCTAAAACAATTCTACAGTCTAATGTTTTGCCTACATGGAAGACTGACATGGGAAAACACTGTCTTCTGTAGATAAGTACCAGGGATATTGAAAGGTTACTACACACATTTTCAAAACAAGTCTTCACATGACCCTTGAAATAGATACACTGTCATCTGTAGGACTTATTATTCCCCTTTAGTCTTCCAGGCCATCAAGATCTGCCCTGATCTCTTTATATAAAATAATAACATCTTGCCACACCAATATTTCATTCCATTCCATATTTCCATATTTACTTTCTGCCTTCTTCCATTAGATTGCAAACTGCATCTGGGCTAGATTTCTTTTGTCCCTGCTACTCAGTACGAAGTCCCCCATGCCTTGAATATTATTTTACACTTAGCATACAAATAGCATCTGTCGTTAATGCAGAACATCCCAGGCAGTTGTCATTCCTTTATGTATATTAACAGCTTTAGTAGTCTCAATAACTTCATGGATAGTTACTATTATCTTCACTTAAATACATGAAGATTGTAGTAATGCACATATCATTTTAGTTATCTGTCCAACATGCTGTAGTGGGCAGACTCTAAAATGATCCCTCACTGTCTCCACCTTCTAGTGTTGATGCCTTATTTAACACTTTGGTTTGTTTCTAACCAAAAGTAGTATATCCCTAGCAGGGATTATTTGATAAATATACATCTGCATTTATGATTTTGTAAAACTCTCCTAGAAATTTTAAATATGATAAAATATGTCTCCATTGTAATTTTTAGAGAAGTCTCTTAGCTAGTAGAAACGGAAGGGTATATACATAAAAATAAAGGAAATAGTATGCTTATTGATGAGTGTTTAAGGCCTCCTCTTGTTTGTGGAATGATGTAATTCCGTGTACTATTTCCTCTTTACTCCTCAATGTAGCAGAAATCCTAACCAATATTAAAGCTAGAAAATAAGAGTGATAAGAAAACGGTAAATTAAAGTTGTCATTACTTGCAATGACTTTAACACATATATAGAAAACCCAAAAGAATCTAAACAGAGACTATCAGAACTAGCAAAGTAACTTAGCAAGGTTTCTGGATAAAAGACATACAACTAAATTTCACTTTTATTTACTAATAACAAACAATTAAGAGAGAGAATATAGAATACTATTTATAAAATCTGAACGTACATCATGAACAAGATTAACTCTAATGAAAGATGGGCAAGACTGTTTTTCAAAAATCTATAATATGGGCAAGACTGCTTTTCAAAAGCCTGTCATCCTTACCCCACTAAAAATAATCAATTTCCTCCATACAACACCATCACTAGTAATTCACTAGCAATTCCATTAGAGATATGACAGAGGCCATAACCAAAATGACATGAAATAATAAAACATATGCTCAGCTATTCATTTATTTTCAATATTTTTAGCACCTCACAAGTATTAAAAACTGTGGAAATGATGCAGGCTTTGCCTTTTTTCCTCCTGTTTCCTTCACTGGCAGTTTGTATGGGTTGCCTAGGAAACTGTTATAGCAAGAGGCAGAAGTGGCTACGCTGTCACCCTGAACTGGGCTCGGTTTCCTTGGCCCAGTGGAAGGCACCTGTGCACCTCCACTTGGTTCCACAGCCTTCCTTTTCAAAGGCAGAGGTGTGCCTTTGGCTGTTAAGTGCTTTGACAGTAACTAAGAAACAAGAGCTGAACGTGGATTGTTGAAAGTGGGACTGAAATACAGAAATGAAGAGGTTACAGAATAAAAGAATGAGGTGTGTACTTCCGCAGTCTTACTAACCAATGAAGAGCACATTTGGGGGTGCTTCTGGCAGATGTGGGCAAGGAATGCCTCTCACCAAAGCAGCTTGGAAAGCAACTAAAAAGGGGAGGGAGCTGTAATGATTATGTGCTGGGAATTACAGCACTATGCATCGTTTAGATTTTTGAAATTTGATTTGTATTCACAGGTAATATTGAGTTCAAAGAACCTAAGTAGCTTGTTTAAAGTTACATAATTATTAAGCGATGGAGTTGAAATTAAATCTCAATCAAAATCCATGTAAGCTCATAACAGCTTCTAAAGTTGGGTCATGCTTTTAAAGGCCACTGCAGACAGGAAAAACGAAAGTTTATATCATTTTCAGGAAGTGAGAAGTAAATTTTTAAGACTAGAAGTTAAAAATAATGAAGAAGACAGGTTAGGAATGATCTCAAATACTAAACTAAAGGACTGGTTTTTACTCTAGAATTCTGTTCAGTATAGGAGCCATATCACAGAGCGAAGTGGGTCATCCTAACTGGCATGTGCTTTGGGCATAATAACATGCACTGGCTTGCTAAGCTTTAATGTGGAAAAAAAAAAGGCTGCAAAATATTTCACTCATCGTTGTTATATTGAATCATGCTGACATGATAATATTTTGGACACATTGGATTAAAGTCTATTCTTTAATTTTACCTGCTTATTTCCATTTACTTTTTATGTGGATTCTGCAACAATTAAAATTATATTTGTGGCTCACTATTTCTATTGGCCAGTGTGAGATGTCATGTATAGCTCAGGAAGAGACTAACTGTGTGCTGCTTGGATTTAACATCTTTCCTTACACACACACACACACACACACACACACACACACACACAATTATTTCAGGCCATATTACTAGTACTATTTTATTTTATTTACTCCAAGCTTTCCTAGAAACACGTATACAAGTCTTTCATCCTGGTATGAAAAAAAAGCAATTCTACTGAAAACACCACAATAAAAATAGTTTAACCAAACTCCTTTACAAGAAATAAAGATGGATTTATTCAGCACCCAGCAAGTGTTTACATTTTAAAGAAAGAAGGTACCTGTGGGGAACAAAGCAATAATGATGGCTTTGTAAGAAAAGTAGGTTTCCAAAGTCTTTACCCTCCAGAAAGAGCAGTCAAGCAGGGAGCTTCGGCACACAAGATCACAGAAAAGAGCAACCTCATAGGAGTCATCCTGTGACTCATTCTTGCTTGCCATATTATGCACTGGCCACACTGACCTTGATATTTCATATGGTATTGAGAATTACTCACCTTATCATTAAAATGACAACCACCATAAGGCAGCAGTCTCAAGTGGCCTGAGCTGGCCTATGAGTGTTAGTACAGGAAGGAAAAAGGTAAACAAAAAAATCCTTAGCCTGCCTGTGATTCATGCTATTCCATACTAGCTGTCATTTTAGTGTACATAAATGTCTTCAATCTACTCAAGTATTTTACATGGGCATTTTTACTCCTGTCATATGTGACAGAATCAGGATAGTAGGGCACAAAGGCGACCTATTGTCCTAAAGATTTCTGGGGAAAAAAAACTGGCTTAGAAATCTCTCCATTTAGTAAAGATGGTGAGAGTAGTCAGAGACAGCTGAGAGTTAGAGCAGAGCTACCAGAAGGACACAATGTAGTGCTAGGCAAATGATACGGAGGCAAGCGAGAGATCTAGATTCGAGTTGCTGTTCTGCAATCTAAGAAGTTGTACAACCATGGAGAGTTATGACCTCGGATGGCTCCTCTACCAGATCAGGACTTTCTATATTGGTGGCTCTTGCTCTTTATTTCTCTTCCAGCACATGAAGAGTTGAGATCCTTCCCCCTATAGACTGAATGTTTGTGCCCTCCCTGCTCATATGTTAGAATCTAATCTCTAAGTGATGGTGTTACGAGGTGGGGGTCTTTAGTAGGTGATTATATCATCAAGGCAAAGATTTTATGCCTTATAAAAGAGGCTAGAGTCCTGTTTCCCCTTCTCCCATAGGGATAGAGCACCATCTAAGAACTAGAAAGTGGACACTCATCAGACATAGAATCTTTCAATCCTGTACTTCCAAGCCTCAAGAACTGTGAAAAAAAATTATAAGCCACTCAGCCTATGATATTTTTGCTATAGTATCTCAGTGAATTAAGACATTCTTTGTAGAGAGAGAAAGAGAGAAAAAAAGAAAGAAAGAGAAGGAGACAGAGACACACAGAGAGACACAGAGAGAAAGAGAGACACAGAGAGAGGAAAGAGGAGGAGGACGAGGAGGAAGAGGGAAGGAGGAGGATGAGGCAGGGAGGCATAGAAGGAGGGAGAAAAATATTCTTAATTATTGCCTATTGCCATATACTTTTTATGAATAATAAGGGAGATTTGCAATTAAGGAAACAATCCTTGAATATCAAGATCTCCAGGTATTCAAGAGATCTGTTCACTCGCCTTTAGAGTCCTAGAGATTATCTTATTTCTAAGATCTTTTCTGAAGTTGAAGATGAAAGAGATCACTAAGGTTCCCTCAAGTAGGAGTCTATGCTTCATCCCTCTTCATCTTTCTTTTTACTCTTATTTTGCCAACAAACACACCTCATTCATAGAGAATGTTTTCTGAGAGATGTTGACTTGAGTACATTAATGAGAATGTTACACTTCCACAAAGAAAAATTTATTAAGCCGATTCAGTCTTCAATTAGTCCAAAATGTGGAGAAACATATTTTGATCCAGTAAACTTCTGACACATCTTGTCTTCTCAAAAATGCATTGTGTTGCAGTATCCCTTAAACTTGATTCACCAGGAGGAACAGAGTAGGTCTTTGGTTCATAATGAATACTCAAACTTTAAATGGCCCACTCTATTTTGTAAAATGCTACATACACCCATACCACTCTGTAATTCTAAATAAGTCTAGCAATCATTTACTGGATAACTTCTCTATGTAAGATTTTGTAAGACTATAAGGCCAAATGTGAGAAATGCTGAGAATGGTAGGTGGTAGAAGAACAAGAAGATAGACTACTGCTTGTTTTGATACAAAAATTTAGTTTCACTCTCAGCATCAGAAGTGTGGAATTTGATCCTATACAGCTCAAATCATAGCATGTTCTTGTCTACTGGGTGAATGACTATAAAAAGGTCAACAGAAGCTATAAAATTTCTTATATTCTTGACAGATTCCTCTATAAGAAAGGTGAACAAAAGTGGGCTACATTTCAATCTTGAAGCAGCCAAGTCTGCAGATTTCATACTTCTCAAATGAGGCATCAACCTATGAAATCTGGACTTGCAATGTGCAATGAATACCTTGGATAATATTTACATTACAAAGCACATTTTATTTCTATATGAAAATATAGTGCTAAAAAATATTCTGGCTCTGTAGTGTACCTAGGAATTAGCATTTGGGTTGCTTTCTGGAAAGGAGGAAATATTTTAAAGAAAAATAAGTGGAATATTTCCATAAAAGCCTTGTTAAAGAGGTGTGTAGACTACTTTGGCTGACCAGAGGGGTCTAGTTAAGGTATGTAAATCAGTAAAGCAAGAATAATTAAGAACTGGGTTTTTAGCTGAGCATTGTGGCACACACCTGTAAGTTTGTACTCTAAGAGGCTGAGGCAGGAGGATTGTGAATTTGAGTCCAGCCTGGACAACTCTGTGACACCTTGTCACAAGTTTTTAAGAAGAGATTAATTATATTATGCAAGCAATACATTTCTGGAGCAAGAGAATACCAATTTACCACTGGACAAAAAATACTGAGATAGTAACTGCACTGAGTATATCATAGACATGGTCCTCTGTATCTATGGTTCCGTGAGTTTAACTATGGATTAAAAATTCTTGAAAGAAAAAATTGCTTCTGTACTGGACATGCATGGGACCTTGTTGTGATTATTTTCTAAACAATACACTATACAAAGCATTTACGAAGCATTTATATTGCATTAGGTATTGTAAGTAATCTGGAGATAAATATTGCACCACTTCACATAAAGGTCTTGAGCATCTTTAGATTTTGGTATATGCAGGGATGACTCTTATTAGGTCACAGCAAATTTTTTGGATTTTAGAATTGGTAAGATCTGGGGGTCCTTCCACTCCAACAAAATCTTGCTTGGGTTAGATGGAAAATCAAAAAATATTAAAAGGACTAAAAGGTATGAAAATAAGTGAACAGATGAAACGCGAAAGAAAAAACCTTATCTATCACTACAAAGATTCTCATCTAGTTCCAGAGTAGTTGTACAGCATACAAAAAGAATCAAGGAGGAGCTCCAGCTCTGAGCAGTATAGGAGACATTCCCTCCACAGCATTTGTACCTAGGCATGTTCAGTTCCTCCCTCTGTAGTGCCACACACCTCTTCAAAAGAAAACAAATGGCAAAACTATCACTTTTGGCCACAAGCTCTCTGTTAGTTGAGTCATCCTGTTGCCCAAACATTCTCTTGCTCTTTTTTGGAATTACAATGTTTTCTTTTAAAACCATTTTTACTGGTAAAGGAGATAAGAATTTGCAATCTAAATGAATACACACAGCATAAGTTACAGCCTCCCTTCTAGAAATCTGTGGAGCTGAAAATACTTTCCGTTTAGCTCTTTTGACAACATGAAGAAAAAGCAGCTTTGTCATAAATGGAGCCACTAAAAGAGAGGATAAGCCCAGTAAAATAAATCAGTAATCCTTCTCTGGTTTACTTAAATGCCGAATTGATAAATATTAAACTCACCATGCAATTGTTATATGATATGGGATATTTAATGAAACAATGGCCCAGAACCCAAGATACTTGGATTACAACACTTGGCCTGCATTGAATTTGGGAGATTAAACTTAAACATATGTTTTCACCTCTCTAAACAACAAGGCTAAAATGAGGGTAAATTACCTTTTATTTCCTTTTACCATAATAATGAAAGACTAGAATCAGAATCTGAAAAGTAAATGAGACATTGGAGAAAGTTTTCATGTGAATGAAGGAGAAGTTAATTTTCATTATCTTGTTTAAATATACAGAGTAAAAAGTCATAAGCATGGATGACATAGATGACTTTTAATAGTGCATGCTTTGGTTCTATGAATCTGAAGACTGACAAGGATTGCCAGTTTGTTTGCACAAATCCCCATGTTTCATAGTAGAGACAGAATTTGGAAATACTAGTATTTACAGGTGGATGTTTGGTCAGTCCTACTAATTCTTTGGAAAGTGAAGATAAGTGGAATTTTGACAGGCTGTAGAGAGGCTATCTTCACGAAGAAAAGGTTCAGCATATATATGCAAAAGGTTGAAGTTAGGCTTTGACAAAATCATCCCTCTTTTTGGAGGCCAAATCCATTGTACACCATAATAATATATTGCTCTTTAAAATCTAAGTGGCTTTTAAAAGGAACTGGTGGCTTTTTGTATATTCACTTATCAGAGGTTGAAAACACAGATGAACTCCATGTTTTCTTAGGAAAAACTCCATGTTTTCTTGGGGAAAATTCTTAGGAAGAATTTCCAAAAGCAGTGCCAGGTTTCCAATTGGTCTGTGTCGGGCTGACACTGAGCTCACTTCAGTATCAGTGATGGAGAAAACATACCAGAAAAAAAGAAAATGTGAGAGAAAAAGAAACTTCAAGGAAATGACAGAAAATAAAAATTACCTTGTGTGGAAGCAAACTCTGAAAACTACAATCAAAGAATATAAAATCATCTTTCCCCTTAAATATAAGAGGACATCTGCCCACATCCAGAACTCGAGTGACAAAGGCATTTTTAAAC
>RJWT010028197.1:0-15287 GCA_004365215.1 Cuniculus paca | reverse complement strand
GATTCAAGTCACGAGATTTTAGCTACAAGATTTAGAATTTATTGCAATATTTTACAGCTACAGGTAAAATACTATTACTTTTGATATTTGTATATTTAGTTATTTATTTAATTCTGCTCTAGAAAGTGTTGTACATTACATGTCCAGTCTAGTTTTCCAAGCTAAGAGTGGATTTATTTACTTTTTTTGTTAGAATATTTTTGTTATCATATTTAATACTATTATCAAGGTACAATGGAGTTTTCTTTTTTTTTCTTAGTTTGAATCTTTCTGGATTTTTTTTTCAGATTTGGTTAGCACATGTCTCAAGAATACAACAAAGTAAGATAGTGAGAAATTAAGGAAATAAATATTTGTTTTTCTCAAGCATTTTGCAAATGTACACATACACATATATATTTTACTATGTATTATAGTAGTATAAAAATATATTAACAGAAGATATTTTGATAATTTATATTTCAGAGATCCAGTTCTACCATTAATTAATTGCATTAGCATAATACAGGAATTCTGTATGTCCTCCTCTGTACCATAGAGATTATGTTAATATCTAGAATTAAATAAAATAGAATGAGAATCATCTAGTAAAGTGTCTAAATATGATGTTTTCTGTGTCGATTACAGTCATTAGAGATTATATAATTGTATACAAGTACATATTATATTTTGAAGAAAGGAATTTGACCTAAACGTGTCACAATATTTAATTTGGATTAGTGATAAACAAATTCACAAAGAAGCATATTGAGATTTTATTTTCAACACTAAAATATGGGACAAATACGATTTCAATTACTGTGAGTGACAAGAATGGAGGAAGAAAACAGGAAAAGCCTGAAGGAATTGTAACAATCGCTACACTTTGTCTTGTGAGTATCTACTTAACGCCTATTATATGGGTCCTAGAGTGACCACTAAGAAAACACTTGTAATAAGGAGTGCACCCAAACTCTAATGCCACTCCACGATCCCATAGCTTCTACAGGGTCAAGAGGGCTCAAACATAATTTCTTCTAGAATCTAATTCCCCAAATTTAAAATATCTTGACTTGATTCAATTGCTCAGTTCTACTAACACCTGCCTTTTAATATGTGCTTTCCTGAAGGAAGCCTAGTAGACCTTCCCCTCTCTCCCTGGTTTGAGTCAAATTTTTTTATGGCTATTTATTCCAGATTTATGAAGCAATGTGACCTTCCTTATATAATAGTGATTATTATAGTACACTGATTATTTAAACTTATATTTTGACTCTTTAATAAACTATAACTGCCTTGAAGTCAAGGATAATATTTTGTCATCATAGGGCAATGCTTAGCACATGGTTAAGTATATTTTTGTGAAAATATGACATCTCTGCATTTTCATCATTTAAATCAGGATTACATTATTCTGTGAGTGCTAAGATCCCACAGTTTTAACATTGTAATGAGATAATTTTCACAGTCATAATAATACCTTGAATTAATGTAGACATTCTTTCGGTTTTGCTTTCAGAAAATGCTATCACAGCTAAAACTCTGTGTCCTTGTTATATGGCTTATTATGCTGAAAAGTAGAAAAAATGCTAGAAGATTAAGATGATGGGAGCAATTAGAAACTTTTAAATTGCTTTATAGATCAGAGTCTAAGAGCATGTATTTTTTTTCTTTAACAATGCTGATATTTGAAGCTAATGCCACAGATATGGATCATATGCATGTCATCATTTTTTGTGTTATCAACTGCAAACACAAAATGTCTCCTAGTATCCAGAAGCATACAAAGGGAAATTGCGCTAATTATCCTAAAGGGTAAGTACTTACTTCTTATTAATCACATTTGCTTCATGATATATATATACTACATTTTGCATGTATAGTAACTTGAAAGCCTGTTTGTGATAGATTCAAAAATAGAATTTCTTATCATTCAGAAAATGTTTAATCTTTATTGTGGACCAAGTGAAATCATATTTCATATATGCATCAATAAATATAGTCCAATATTCTAAAGATAGGATGTTGCTCAGTGAAGTTTAAAGTGTATTTTAAACCTCTAGAAGTATGATCCAAAAGAATTACTGTAGTGCAGGTCAGGAATAATTTTAATTCTCTGGTAGTGAGGTTTTTGAAATGTAAAAAAATTAGGTGAAATCCATTTCAGTAATATATTTTGTGGTGAATTGACAACTGCTGGTCAACTTGTAACACCCAGCTAAACTGAATCAGCTTGGTCCTGGTTGAGGATGGCCCATCTGCGGATTGTTGCTAACAACGTAAAAAGGAGACCTGGAGAGGAAGAGATATTGTTGGTTCTCTTGTTGTCATTGCTTCTCCTGGAGGAGCTTATTGAGCTTCTTCTTTGTTATGAACTTGGCTGTTCTCATCCTCAGAGGAGCTTGGGACCTTGTTGCTAAGAGTCACTGCGGTTCACTTTGTTGGTGCTCTCTGGTTCTTACTTAGAACAGCGCTTCCTGGCTCCAGAGTAGAAGATGGTGTGCTATTCAGTATCCTGGATTATTGCGCTGGCTTCCTGATATGAACTCAGGTGTTCTCACTCTCAAAGGAGTTCGGGACTGCAATGTTGCTGAGGATGGCTGTGGTACTTTTTGGAGGAACGCTGGTCCTTACTTTGAGCGTTGCTTCTTGGCTCCAGTGCACATAGCTTGGCCTCCTGGCACAGGTCCTTCGTCCTGCTGGCACAGACTTTCTAGTTTCCACCGCTGACCTTTGAGTCTTCCCAGTGCAGATTCATGAAACAGACTTGATGAGGCATTGTTGTGGGCTGTAGGCCTCCAGTTGGGCCTGTAGGGAGCATTGTCATGGACTCTAGATCTTCAACTGGACTCATGCAGGACATTGCCATGGGATTCAGGCCTTCAGCTGGACAAATTTCCTGCACTTTCTTGTGTTTGATTCTTTGGGTGACTATTATAAAATAATTATATAAATTATGTATCCTGTGATAAATTTTTTTCCTTGCAAACCCTGACTATAACATATTTCACTATTAAAAAGTATATTTCTAATACATGATTAATATGAAGTACAATCATTAGAAAATATTAATAAAATTGCATAAATATTTTTCCATAATAATTCATTTGAATTCAGTGTGTATTTTATCATTATAGAACATCTCAATTCTGACAGGTTGCATTTTTAGTGTTAGCTGCATGAAACTGCAGGCTACCATATTGCAGCATGTGCCTCTAGATTACACTACTGTATGTATCTGTATAATAGTAATTACCTCTCTGTCTACTTCTGTATTACACAGTGTAGAATTAAGAAATAATGTTTTTAGAAGGGATTATTAATAAATTAATATTCAAAATTCTAAGTAATCTATCTTTAAAACTTAAAATCTAAATGACTACATGCTTATTAAACACTAAAATAAGACATAATTGAGAATATGAGATCATAAATATTGTAACATGAACTGTTGTCCAGTAATTCCTTTAAAAATGGGTCATCGAAAAAAAGTATTTCAGGTCCTTTGAGTAACTGGATAAGACAAGCCAAAAACAATGCAGAAGTTCATTTCAAAGATCGGTATAAATAAGGAGCAAAATGTACAATAGATATTGTCAAATGGTAAGAATTTGTTCAAAAGGAAAGAGGAACTAGGGAAGAGAAAGAGGGAAAGGAAGGAAGATAAAAGAAACAAACACAAAAAAAGAAAGGAGAAAATGGAAACAAAGCTTTGTAAATAGACAGGGGAGGAAGAGTTGAAGAGTGGACAGGAGATTGGGAAAAAAAGGGGAATCAAAATATATCATGTACAGGTACAAATTCCCTTTGATCAACATGACCTTTATGTTTATCTAAAATATACCAATAAATTTTAAAAAATTCCAGAAGTAAAGGGTGAAGGGATATGAGAGGAACAAAAGAAAAGAGAAAAGAAAAGTGCACCCTGAGATGTAGGGTGGGCCATCATGAAGAGTCACCATTTTGGGTCTCTTGTGGCCTTTGGTCTCCTTTATGCCACTCACATCTTATGGGAGCCCAGGAGAAGCTCTACATGCAGCCCTGGGATTTTGAAATTGACAAGTCCTGACTTTTTTTCCAGCCAGCTTTGCCGTGCCCTACTTCGAATATCAGAGCCACTTGAACTGTATCAGTATTTCTTATCAAATTATCAAGTACTTTTAACATTTTTGAGATTCACTTTTGTTAGACATGTAGGAAAATAAACCAGATCTATTGATTACTTATCATCCCAATGTTAGAGCTGATTGAATTAATTCTCTGGAAAGTTTGCCATTCTCTTTCTCTCTCATTATTTCAAAGAAAAATGAACATTCTTGGAGGAAAAGCCTGTCGTAGATAAAATGAGAAGTATTTATACAGATATACCACATTGTAATAAGCAACAACAATGAGTTTCTCAAAGTATTTAAATATATTACAAAATTAGAATGGGTTTTTCACTCCATGACAATGATATTATCTAATTAAAAATTTTTAACATAATAATACAATCTATAAAAGCTAAAATTGTTATATTTAACTGATGGCATTCATCTGTGCTGTCCAGATCAGTAGCCATAAGATGTGGGATACAGAAGTGTCTGAGATCAGGTTTTTTTAAATTAAATTTAATGAACATACATTTAAAGTTTAAAATTAATCCTCCAACTAAATTGCTTGAAAACAATTAAACATTTATAGAATAACCTATGTATAAATCTACTTTTTTCAATCATAAACTTTATGAAACACAAGTATAGAACAAGGATTTCCAATGAAAATATCATTCAAATTGGGATCTATTGTAGAGGTAAAATTCACACAATACAGTAGAAAAGTAACAATTTAATAGCTCATTAAGAATTTTTAGATGTATTTTGTTGAAATGACAATATTTTAAATGTTTTGGGTTACTTAATAATTACAATGATTATTATACTTGACCACCTCAGTTTCCTTTATTTTCTTTAATATGGTTTCTAGAATTCTTAAAGTTATATATGTGACTCACATTCGAGCTCCATTGAACAGTAGTGGTATAAAAGGGTATCATCATCTTTTCTATATATATTCCTTATTTCCACAAAATAGAATACAGTTTATGGGACAGGGGCATTTTTCTCCAAAACAGAACTACTTTCAAAGAATGTTAATTCAAAATAAGAGAATGTAATAAATTATTCAGTAAATGGAAATATCAAAGAAAGCAATAAAATCAGAAGTCACTGTTTATCATCAAGTTCTGATTAGAAAAGTAAATAATAGAGAATATTATAAATTAAAAACCATTTTTTTCTATACAAGTCATTGACAGAATACTGTCAACCAACAAAACCTGTCATTTTTAAGAAAATACATAAATTGTAATATGCATATGTCTAGCTTGATAATGAGCTCATACAAAATAAAATTGGGACCCAGTGATATTAAATGCTAATTTAAGATTACCAAAATCCCACTACATTTAAGGCATTTGGAAACTAATAGAAAATAGAAAAGTAGAGAGCTTCTGAAAAAGTCAATTAATGTTAATATAATTTTGCATGTTGTGAAATTGTTGGAAGTGTTTATTAGAGAAATTTTTTAACAAGAAGAATTTCAAAATTCATAATGGTCATCACTTTTTGGTTGGAACTTACCCTGAGCATGAACATACTCTATGACTACAGGTAAATTTTATAAACAAAACCAGTTGTCATATTTATTGTATGACATGTGTTTAATGATTTATTTTAAAGTGTGTATGAAGTTTCTTCAAAGACATTTAACGTGAATCCTGTGGTCCTATTTAAATCTCATTTACTTATTTTTGTGGAGCCCTGATTTTCTTCAAATACAAAACCCAAAATAGATAATATGAAGAAGCTGATTTGATAATGAAGCAAGACACGAGGAATGATTTTAAATAAAACAATACTAGTCTTCATATTATTTTTTATAAAACATTTTCATAAAAGTTATGTAGTTTTGTGTAATATCTAATTTTTAGTTTTCAGTTTTAATTTCTTATAGTAAATACTAACTGATATAATCTATATAAACAAAGTTCTTTTCAATTCTTCATTCTATAAGCCTGGAGAGTTCCCAGGACTAACATGTCTTTGAACTGTCCATGTAAATAATCATGCTGTCATTATATAATTTCCAGAGTGACAGAGTCACAGAAATATACTACTTAACTCTCCCTTTAAGGTCATTGTGCCACAGGCAAACCTCCTTCATTTACCTGCACCATCTTGAAGTATTTTGTAGTTTTGCTACCAGAAAATTTATCTGGTCCCAATGAGTATTCAATGACAAACTCCTTTAGCAGACATTCTTTGCTTGGGGTTCCAGTTGGGATTTTCAGTCTTGGGATTCAATATCAATCGCCTTGACTCCTGCCCTTCCTTCGTTCCTTCACAGACTTACACCATGACCTGAAGTCTCTCTTATCTATTTTTTTCTCCTCTTGACATCAACCTTCAGAAGAATTTCTTCCAAAAATTTTTGCACATCTAAATTCACCATGACGTTGTCCTCTTGAAGAACCTGGACTGATATATCAGGTTAGGAAAGAAAACTATTTACACTGTAATTAACACTCTACAATATTTTTACATACTAGGAATGGAATAGCATTGTGTACCATTCTTTACTTTCACCAGAGATTTCACACATATGAAACATGGCATTGAAAGCTGATATTTCATGTTTTTGTAGAATTTATCTTGTATCCAATTTCAGTCTAAACATTATCTCATTTCTTATGCTTTAATATAGTATTTCATTTGTTTGTTTTGTCTTTGTCTTTTTGAGAGTGAGTTTCACTATGGCCTTGAACTCATTTCATAGCCCAGACTGGCCTTGAACTTGCAGTGATTCTCCTGTCTCATCCTTCCAAATGCTGGGATTACAGGCATGTGCCGCCTTGTCTGGCAAATACGATATTTTAGCACAGTTTTATTTTCATTTTTTCTTTTTTGCTTTAGATTTTTTTGAAGAAGAATACTCAGGAGAAGCCATTGTGAGACTGAATAGATGTTGAAAGAAGTAATGAGTTCTAGTGAGAATTTTTAGACTTACATTTTCAATTCAACCAGTGTTGCTATAACTTATGGAATTGATGAATTTTTAAATTTTGTAAAATATCCCATTCAAATTTATGTAGTACTACAAATAGATTAATAAGACCATTTCCAACATCATCTGAATTTCATATAATTTATTCATAATTACCTGATGTTGGTTCCTAATTCCTTAATCCATGTTAACAAGATATCAAACCTACAGATACACAATTCTATTCCATTATTTGATTTATAGAAGAATATATATTTATTGTTGTATGTCCCAGAAATGAAATGCACTTATCTTTGCAATAAAACTGTGCTCTTAAGTGACATTCACTTGACAATCAAAAGACACTTTTCTAAGTGCTTAAAGAAGTAAAATAAATAATTTCATTGTTTTATGGTAATATTTTCAAAAAATGCTAAAAATCAAAATGAAATATAGAATAGCAATTCATTTAACAGAATTGTTTGAATATACTGACTAAATTTGGAGATTCATAGAGCAATTTATGACTCTTTTACATCATTCCAATTTTAGTATATGTACTGCCAAAGCTAACACTCTTTTACATCATTTTTGATTATGCTTGTACAATTTACTTTTGAACTTAAAAATTTGTGAGAAGTTTGATCCATTTAAAAAGTTGTGTAATCAATTAATTAAACAAAATGAACTGAAGGCCTGGTAATTTTGGCCATATACATGGACAAAATGCACGTGCTACTCTCTTTTATGAAAAAAAAATCAGACGTCATGTATTGCATCTTTAGTATTATACAAATGTCAGTCTTCAGTTACTTATACTAAATAAAGATTGAGAAGAACACATGTTAAAAAGGCAGACAAAAAAATTTGCTCTATCCAGTAAAAGAAGACAAGGCTTCGATCCCTGGTGCCACAAAAAAAAAAAAAAAAAAAAAATCCAAGATATGTTTCTTCTAAGAAGACAAGGCAAAGTCACTAGTGGTTTTGTACTTTGTAGTGTACAAATTCAGTGGCTAATTGCTTACCATAAAAGCTTTTTTTGCTTTTATTTTAAAGACACTTTGTAAATCTGTTTACTATTCAAAGTCAGCCTTATAATAATGCATCAATTTATTTCAAGTTATCTTCAGCAGAGAATTATACACAATAAGACAGACCAAAACAAATAAGAATGCCTATTGGAATGCCACGAGCACATGGAGCAGTGTCATTTGACCATGCAAGGTACAGTGAACAGTCAGTATATGGGACAGGGCAGTGGATTCTGTCAAGCTCAGTAATTTCTTCCAGTGTTGAATGGGTCTGCAGAAATTGTCATAAAAAGGAATGAGCAAGTATGCCATATAAATACATGAAAAAATGTTCAGTCACAGTACTATTTAAATGCATGTAAGTTAATAGAACAATGCAATAGCAATTGCATTGGATCAGTGAACTTCAAAAAATAATACCAGGTTTTAGCAAGGGAATCAAAATGTGAGAAAGTATAAGTAACATGATTCACAAAAGAGTATAACTAAGAAATATTAAGTACCAACTAAATCCTGTTTTATTGCCTAAATTTATTATAATTTATTAAAGACATCTGACAACTGTTTTTAAAATTTAGGAAAGCCAATTATTGTTATAATTTTAGTTTTTAGACTGTGTCCTCAGGGAAATTAAAAAATTCTTTTACATACAGAAGAACAAACACATCCATCGTGGTACACTTTTCATGGGAAAATACTATACACAGTTTAATGTTCTAACAAAACTGTTGCAATTTGGAGCATTGGTTTACACATTTTGCCTGAATATTCTACATTTTTCTTGTTTCTTCTGCATTTTTTTTCTTTTCTTCCCATTCAACAGTCAACCAATTCTAATATAACTTCTGGTTTTATACATCTCCAAACACTCTCCCTAATGTCTTGGTCAGTAATTATTACCTGTCCCTTAAGTATTACAGGAGTGTGGCTTATAGAGTCCAACTCAGAGCTTCATCTCAACCTTATCTCAGACTGAGCCTCCTTCCTAATGTCTGCTTCAGCTATGTCTTAAGAAGTGTTTAATATTCATGAGTGTCCATGTCTATATTTGTTTGGCATAGTCTCCCATTGAAACATTATTCCTTAACTTTTCACTGGACTTTAGAGAAAGAACAAGATACAGTATTAAATTAGCAATGCCTTACACAGTTAATCCCTTCCAGATTCTCCAGTATCTTGTCAGCTCTCCTTTCCTCTTCTACATGGCTCGTGTTCAGGTCCTGGAACCTGCCCTTTCCTTATCAGCATGGAGATTTAGCCGACACTAGTTCCTTCTATAGTGGGTATATTTTACCGTGGTCACTTAACTCCTAGCTTTAGTTTAGATATTGGCTGAATTCTGATTTATTTTGGGCACCTTCCTAACTCTCTAAAATAGGCCATTTCCCTTTGTTATAGTCATTATTAGGATTAGGTTTCTGCTGTCTTCTACCACACATTTTGTAGGATGTAGCTTAGGTCCTAATTATATTACAAGCCATGGTATCATTTTATTAACATCTATTTATATTAAAGTTTTTAACCACTTATCTGAATTTTTATTAATGTTACTTAAATTGTATCTAAGCTATCGTTCCCATGAGAGTTGATCCTTTGCTTTTGTTTAGCATTTTACTTCTGGTGTGGTGGAAATATTAGGGACACAAAAATATTTTTAAATATCTTTGCTTTAGTTGCAAGGTACGAACTTTGTCCCACAAAACAATGATAATTAACAACTACTCAAAATAGTTCCGTTTGGGAAATTGGAAATATACTTTCTATGGACATACAGATTTTTATGTCTCATGAGGATAGCTGGTGCAGTAGAAGAAAAACCTAGACATGGATAAAAGAATTGATAATTTTGTGATCTTCTTTCAACTTTCCAAGTTGGAACTAAATGTGCTTGACTCATATTGAAACCTAGTTTAAATTAAAGTCAGTTCTTGGCTAAGAAAAATACATTTTTTCAAATCCTTATTTAATTTTATGTCATATCAGTGTTAAGGCTTCTAAAATGAATGAGAAGCTAATAATTTTAAATTTGTATCCAAGAACTCAATAGCAGTTATGTGTACTAGTGTATATTTATATGTACATTCACATATATTTTATTTCTAATTTTTTGTGTTAGTATTGTTTTCTGGAATGGAACTTCTACATTATCATTGCCATTTGTTTGTTCTAAGACACAACCCAGTACATAAGTGAAGGAAAAAAAAATAAACACTTGAGGGCTATAGAGAATTCCCTAAAAAAGAGACAAACAGAAAACTGATTTTATGGACTTCAAATGGTTGGAAGGTAAGATAAAAGTGCAAACTTGATAGAGTATACATTTACAGATAATTTAGAAGCATGTTCATATTAACAGCATTAGCTTTTATCAGAAGTTTAGTGTTTAGGGCTTCCTTTGATTTTCTGAATTTTAAATAGCATAAATTATATTTCTATTTGATTGCTATCACAGGCACAAAGTTTCTAAAACAAATTTTTGTGGACATCATCATTTTAAAAACTGTTGAATTTACTCATGTGAAAGTTTTTATTCAATCTGCAATCCCCACATGCAAGTTTCCATTGTTACTCAACGTGTCAAAAATATTTGATGAAACCTTTTAGAAATAATCTAACCACATATGTAAAGAGAATCTGAAATATTCAGCACTTGTAACATCTGAATGTTTGTGGATAAAAAATATATCTCCTAGGAAATATGTTGCCTGCATAGGGAGTTTTTAACTTCAGCAGTTAGACTTATAAACAGATGGGATCACAGTTGTTTCTGTTTCAGGACACCGTGTCATTCTGAAAGTGCCACCATGCTACAGCAGTTTCTTCCCACAAGCCCACTCATGTCAGTCATTCACCTTCTGCTACATCAGGGTTTCATTAGCTCACAACTGCCTGACCTTGTGTTAGGTGCAAGTTGACAGGTAGTTCACAACCCTTTGCTGTCAGAATTAGCATTCATGATACTGCTTAAACTATGCTGCCAATTTAGAATTCATTATTAAATGGGGCATATGTTACTACACTTATAACTGATTCACTCTAGTTATTTTTAGTTTGACCTTTTCTGTATTCATCAAATCAGTTTTGAAATAGACATTGAGGTACCCTTTAGAGTTCGTTATAAAAATTTCTGTGGCTGATATTTTATATGGAGTTTTCCAGATCCACAGTAGTTCCATGATAAATGTTAGATTTCAGTGTTAGTTTAAACAAAAGTGAAGCAAGCATGAATCCCCAGGATAATAATGATCTTTTCCTCGATCCTGCAATAGCTTCACTCTTCAAGTATAATTGGATTTGAAACAATACACCTCCTCGTAGGTCTCAAAAGTGACAAAAGTAGAAGTAGGAAAAGCAATGGATAGCGCAGATTATTTTTTATACACTTCCTTCATTAATCTTGCATGGAAGAATATCAAACCTAAAGAAATAAATGATATGAAGTACAAGATACTGTAATACTTATTTTTTTTCTCAAATACAACTAAAGCACATCTTAACACATCAATTAGGATTTTTATTTTTGATAAAGTGTCTTGCTGTGTAGTTCTGGCTGACCTCAAAATCACTATGTATCCTAGACTGATCTTGAACTCCTGACATTCCTCCTGCTTCAGCCTCCTGAGTTCTTGGATTACAGGTGTGTGCCACCATGCTTGGTAGTATTAAGAAATTTAAAAATATAATTCTTAAAACTTTCTGCTGGAGAAAATTAAGCACTGAACAAATTTTATTTCATTAAGAGTGGAGTCAAGCTTGGCTTCTAGCATAGTCTGGGAACCCAACACTACGTAAGGCTGAGTCAGGAGAATCACAAGTTCATTTGGGCAACCTAGTAAAATCCTGTCACAAAATAAAGAAAAAAGCAGAAATACAATAGGGCTGGGATGTTGCCCAGTGGTAGAGCACACCTGGATTCTTTCTCAGGTACCACAAAAAGGAATGGAGTTAAAGAATCAGAGCAATAAAAACCAAGGACAAGTGAGATGAAGGTGCACAAGGACATGGTTGAGGAACAAGGCACTCAATTTAACAAGAGCAAGAAGGAGGTGCAAGTTTTAAAGAGTAGTTTATGTCTTCCCTTTCTGAAATTTATTGCTACTGCAATAGTGAAAGGATAGAATTTACACTGAATCCTTACTTGGCAAGTTCTATGGATTTATATGTGTTAAAAGGCAAGTGATCAGTGGTAGAAGTTATATGCAACAAATTATTGTATTACTTCTCTGTTTTTTAGCATTATCCTACAAGAACTTTAATTTTACAATGTGACGATTGTGTCTATTACTAGATTCACACAGGGATGGCCTTTTTAGGCTAGAAAAATTCAGACAGGAAGATTGTTTTAGATGCTATAGATGAATTAAGAAATATGCAGGTGGGGAAAATATTTTTAAAGGCAGAAATATAACTACGTCAGTGCTGGCTGCTCAATTCAGATCCCAATAGAAATATACTAAAAGTACAGCATCATGACTGTGCTATGCTTTTCATACTCAAAGAGTCACCAGACAGTGACGTATTGTCTGATTTTGAACTTCTAAGATTTTCTTGCCTTTCAGATAATAAACTTTTCATTAGGTTACACTCATAAACCAAAGAAGGACTTACTAATTCAAAGGCTAACATTGAAAATGAATCACATTATTAAGATTTTTCTATTTTTATACACATACTCATGTTTATAGCAGCATAATTTATTTTTTTTTAATTTAAGAGAAAAAAGACACAGAAAAGAAAAACAAAAAGCAAGAGACAAAAATACAACAAACCCAAAGCAATAACAATATAGGCTTTCAAAACAGGATGATATGAATTTAACAATGGTTGTTATATTGCATATTGTTTTCTTCAAAAGAGTTGCTTAGATTAACAGATATAGGCATTCATAATTGATCTAATCATATGAGTATTAACTGTTCTTTTCCAAGAGTTAATAGAATTAGTAGTATAGTCGTCTTAATATAATAGTAAAATTTATAATGGGTAAGTCTTACATGTGGCCTATATGCCCAAATATATATGAATGGATAAGGAAAATGTATTTATACACAATAGAGTACTACTCTGCCATAAAGAAGGATAAGCAAGTCATGTATAGAAAAAGAATCCACCTTGAGACAGTGTTAAGTGAAATAAACCAAACAAGCTTAGATATCACATAGTTTCTCTTACATGAGAAACCCAAAATATAAATAACGAATAAAATAAAGGACAGATTAAAAAGTAGGGAGACAGAGCTTTCTCGTGTAGGAAAGGGATTAAGATTTAGAGGGATTGGAGAGAATGAGTTTAAAAATTTAAGAATTAGTATATGTCTCAAACATGTACTGACCATTTCTCAAGGAATGGAATCATTCTGTTTTGGAAACATGCACTAATAAAAAATAAAAACTGAAACAATCTTCCTGTTAATGGTCCCCTTTTTAAAAAATATTCTATATTCCTGATTAAATTTTCCAAACCTATGTCATGTGTTGATTTCTTTACAAGCAATTTCTTTTAGTATTATGTCACATTAAAGCATAGGACAGATATAATATTGAGTTATTTTTAAATAGAATCACAAATAATTGCAGTCCCAAAACAACAACTGAATAGGTATGGTACTCAACTTTCCATTACTGCAATAAAATACCTAAATCAATAATTGAAGGTAGATGCAAATTTCACATTGGTTTACCTTTTCGTTGGTTCCAGTTTGAGATCAATTGATCCCATAACTTTAGACTCCTGGCGACTGTGGCACATTATAGAGAAATCACATGGTAGAAGGAAGTCTCTTACTTCAGGAACTTGAAACAGAGGAAGAGGGAGTGACAAGAATACCACAATCCCCTTCAAGGGTAAATGCCAGTGACCTGCAGAGCTCTCCTGAAGGTCCGCAGAAACTTGATATTCACCATGCTGGGGACTAAGTTTTTATACATGGACATTTGGGGACACTCATCTAAACCAAAGTGATAAGTAACAGTACCATAAACTATCAAAGCTACTGTAAACTGTTTTTGTTCTATATAGCTGTAAATATGAAAATTAACTGATGCTTGGGGCCAGAGATTTAGCTTAGCAGTTTAAGTGCCTGCCTGGCAAGCGTGAGGTCATGAATTCGATCCTTGGTACCAAAAAGAAAAATTAACTGATGCTTTCAAGTGTACTGGGTTTGGAAAAAAGAATAACAGTATAATAATAAAATGTTAAGAACTGAGCTGCTTCTGTAAACCTGATTTAAGGATTTAAAAGTAATCAACAAGTGATTGAAATGCTACTTCTTTTAAAGAAATTGATTTTTTTTCAGTATTTAATTCTCCATTTAAAATTTTTCTTTCAGTGTTCACTCTCTGATAGTTTTTGCATTATCATCTCTATTGATTTGTGATGGAAACTTCAATTTCAAAGCTATTTACATCTAATAGGTACAAGTCCACTCTTCCCAGTGCCACACGTCTGACATTGAAATGCTTACTCCAGGATCTGATTTCATTCCACGATCTAAGTTCTTTTAACTTCCATCAGGACAAGAAAATGATATTGTAATATAGCATCAAAGTTTAGATGGTGCTCTGAAAATAAGATGTCCTTCTCATAGTCATTTTACTCTAACTTTGCGAGAACTTTGATGATGATTTTATTCTCAGCTACTCATTGATGGTTTGTATCTTATAGCTAGCATACTGAAATTACTGTTATAATTTCTGAAATTATTATTTAAGGAAATATTGAATTAGCAATTTCACTAGAAATAGATATATTTGTAAGCTAATAAACTTATCTGTATCTTGCATCATTTTTAGTAATTATGACATTATAGAAATAAGATATATATGAATATACATACACATATGTAAGTATATATTTAAATGTACCTTGAAAATGACTTTCTTTCACTGTCAACTAGAAATTTAGTGTCGAGCAGCATGATCTTGAGTCTTGCTCTTTAGTCAATCTGGTTTCAACTGCCAAAATATTAATACAGGGAAAATGAATTTCTTAAAATTTGTTTTAGTATTTTATCATCAAATAATACAGAATTCAGATGCATAAGAGACAAAATTAATAAGTTAAATTTTCTATGAACAATAATTATTTTAGTAAGCTACAACAATATCATGACAATATCGATAAAGTAACTCATATTTATTTTAATACATTTTCAATACCATTTGCTTCAATTTATCTTTTTAGTATAGTATGACTTTGTAAAGATGTAGCATAATTATCATGTAGATTTGATGTAGAAACATGTATCTCTAAACA
>RJWT010028196.1:0-15267 GCA_004365215.1 Cuniculus paca | reverse complement strand
GGGTGATGACTGGGTTGCCTGCTTGCATCACTGAGGAACTGAGACCCACATGTACCCAGCCCTAGGGCCTCCGTGTCCCCAGGGTGAAAGACTCACCATAGTCGAACACGGGCACCCACGTGTGCAGCTGTCCCTTATAGGGCTTGGAGTCGAAGTGGCTGCACTGGACATGGCGGAAGGAAGGCTGGCCAGGTGGGCAGGCCTGCAGGTTGCAGAGGCGCATGCGCCTGCGCTCACCCAAGCAGAACCTGCCCTTGTACTTGGGCCTGTGGGGAGCAGGGAGGCCATGCTTAGGGTCCTGCAGTGACCCAACCTTCTGGGTCTGGGAGCCCCCATCTCTGCCTGTTGGTGAGGACCCAAGGGACAGAGGTGGCAGGATGCCTGGGCTCTGGGTCTTGGCTTCCTCTCAATAAACGGGGCTGGGGCATAGTGCACACGGCTGGCACTGATGTCCAAGACTTGGCACCCTAGTCCATCCTCAATCTGCAGCCTGGGGTGAGTGGGGCCAGGAAGAACCCAGTGGAGGAGCTGGCCGGGTGGCAAGGCCCATCTCCACCCCTCTAGGCTAGGGTCCACCCACTCCGCCAGGGGCGGGGGCATGGCAGGGTGTGGCTGCAGGAGGGGGTTGAATCTGGCTGCCTTGGCTGTCATGTTGCTGGGCCTGTGACCCACAGGGCACTGCTGGTGCACTGAAGGTACCTTTGGAACCCCCACCACACACTGGCTGCAGCCATGTGGCCTGTGGCACTCGCCCTGAGAGCCACATTATACTAGGTGGGCACAACCAGGGAAACTGAGGCCTGGAGAAAGCCCTCTAATGTGAGGTGGAGTGGACTTGAGCCCTGGTATCTCTGAGGTCTGATAGCCAAGCACTGACCACTGCCCTCTTTGGCCACCTTCCAATCAGGTGCTCCTGTGGCCTCTGACATATCTCCCCAGTTTCTCAGCAATGGGGTCACTACCAGGACCCTGTCAGCCTCTAGAGTCTGCCCAGTCCTTCACCCCCAGATACCTGCGCCCCCACTCACTCAGGCTGTGTGCACCACCGCTCGGTACTCTGCACACCCATGCCACAGCTCCGCGAGCAGACGGACCAGGAGCTCCAGTCGGACCAGCCACCATGCACCGGCTCAGGCCGGAAACCCATAGGGACACAGTCCCCATTGAAACACCACTGCCAAGACAGACAGGAAAAAGTCACCCCCCATACCTATCAGTCATCCTCACCCTAGTGAGAATAAAGTAGGTGGGCAGTGGGGAGAGATGGAAGGTGTGAGAGAGGCCCCTACAGTTGTACATGTTCCAGGACCCAGGGTCAGGCTGGGAGAGGGATGAGACAGGCCAGTTGTGACGCTGAGTGAAATACCTTAGAGAATCATGGCATCAGGCCCTGCCCCTAAGGCCCCTGTCTTTCAGGGCTGGGGGTCTGCTGGACCATGAACTAGGGGTGACCCCAGAGCAGGGACCCAGCAAGTCCGCCCTCCCCAATAACTGGGGTGACAGCATCCCCTACCTTTCCAGGCCCACACTTGGTGCCATCCACAGCAGGGTCCAACTTGGAGTGACAGGTCATTCCCACGGAGCACCAGAGTGTGTGGCAGACGTGCTGCAGGGAGGAGGCATGGTCATACCCTCGATTCTGCCCCAGCACCACCAGGCATCTGCCTCCGTTGCTGTCCCCAATGGCCCCTTAGACACTGCTCCACGGGCTGGCACACCATGGGGTCTGCAGGTGTGAGGGCCCCAGAGGTGCCCTTTCTTCCCTGTCTCCCCACATCTGGACCACACCTCAGCCCCGCCTGTCCCTTGGGAGGAACCCAGGGTTCTGTCACAAGCTGTGGCTGACACATCACTCATTCTGCTCCAGGACCTCACAGCACAAAGCCAGTGGCAGGAGGGCGAGGGAGGTGCCCAGGCCCACAGCGTGGGGACAGTCAGCTTGGTACCCATGCCCAGGCCCCTCCCACAGGCAACTGACTGGGGTGCTCCAAGGTGGGGGACAAGCAGGGCTTCCCCAGGCTGGTGGCTCTTGACCGCTGAGGACCCTCTCTGCATCCTCCTGCCCCTGCCACACTCACATCCACACCCTCACAGAAGATGGAGTTGGCACCATACTGGAGGCGGCATTGGTGGTCCACGTCGTACAGGACCCCGGGCGGCATGGAGGGGAAGTCGATGACGTCGGTGGTTGGAGAATCATCCAGGCACATGCCCCAGCCACGGCTAGAGGTGATACAGGAGGAAGGGTGAGGGGCTACTGGCCCAGGGAAAGGGGTACAGCACGTGGGGCTGGGAGGGCAGAGGGTGAGAAGGGCACAAAGCTAGGAGGCTACAGGGCCGGCCCCTGCCCCAGCCTGGCCCTGCAGACCTCTCTCCCCTCACCTCTAGTGCCGTCTGGCTGAACGGTGCCAGCTGTGGCAGGAGCTGCCTAACACACTTCTTCTTGTGGGTGAAGCCCCTCCTCGGGCTGCAGCCCTGCACCCTTGGGTGGGCCTGCTCTGAGCTCCTGCGTCCCGACCCCTCATTTTGACCCTGGAGCTGGGGGTGACGGTCTGGAGAGCATTGCAGAAGGGCTGGCAAACAGGGCCTGAGCTCATCTGGGGAAGGCTGGGTCCCCCTGTCCTGCAACTGGGCCACCTGCCCATTTCCCCACTGTGGGGTGTCTCTCCTGCCTCTATCCCTCCAGCCAGTTTCCCTGATAGCAGCTCGTTCCTGTCACAAACCCCCACTGCGGCAGAGCTGGGGATATGGCTGCCCTGATGCCACAGCAGGCAGGGAGCTCTGGAGGGATGGTGGCGGCCCGGGCCTTCCTGGGAACCGTACAGACGTTCAGTGCTGGAGGCCACAAGGCAGCAAGGATGCGGGACCCTTGGTTTGGCAGGGCCAGGAGGCAGAAACCTCCCAATCATCCAGTCTTGGAGGCCCAGGGCAGGCAGTGCCAGGCCAGGGAGAAGGCAGGGTCAGTGTGTCCTGGGGGCTGGCCTGAGAGAGGAGGAGGAGACCCCGTAGGATGTGATGAGGCTGTGGGGGATGCTAGGGTCCAGAAACAAGGTCAAATTGACCACAGTGGTGTATGCCTGCCATCCTAGTTTACTTGGGAGACCAAGGTAGGAGGTTCACAAGTTTTAGATCAGCCTGTGCAACTTAGGGAGACCCTGCCTCAAAATAAAATTAAGAAGGGCTGGGGGTGTAGCTCAGTGGTGAGCGCTTGCCTAACATGAGTGATGCCCTGTGTTCCATCCCCAAAGCTGCAGAAAGCAAGTAAGCAAACAACAACAACAAAAACAACAAAAACAAAAAGAAAAAGAAAAAAGGAAAAGGAAAAGGAAAGGAAAGGAAAAGGAAAAGGGAAAGGGAAAGGGAAAGGAAAGGAAAGAAGGAAAAGGGAATTGGAGAGACGGAGAGAGGAAAAGAGGGAGGGAGGGAGGAAGGGCTGATGAGCTCAAACCCAGGGACCCTTGAGTTCAGAGGATGAAGACAGGGGCCAGGGTGGTGGGTGGTCTGTGGGTCTCAGCCCAGGCCTCGCCGACTGCAGTGAACAAATCCCTGGAGACTACACTACACTGAGGGTCTCCCTTGAGTCACTTGTGGGCCCCAACATGGACCTTTTAAATGGGCACAGGCCAGCCAGCTGCTGTGGGACATGTCTGTGTCCCAGGTGACCACGCCAGGCTGTCAAGGCACCTCACAACCGGGCAGGTCTCTTGACGCCATCGGGCTCAGAGCCTTCTATTGCCTGCCTGGCTGCTGACCTTCAAACACTTCACGTAAAAAACCAGATAACAACCACTGTGGGGAGGTCTGCCGAGGACAAGGACATGGCCCCAAGGGCTTGCAGAGCCTGCAAGCTCCCTGGCAGTACACTGGGGCAGAGGGTCTGGGTGCCCTCCTTCCCTCCAGCTTGCTGGAGGGAAGTGGATGGTGGTGTGGATGGGGGGCACCTTTGTCCTGGGATGGAACCTGCCAGCTGTGCATCTAGCTCCAGCCCCATTTCCCGGCTAGGACCCGGTGCCAAGCGGCTGAAGATATCGTAACTCCTGTGCACATCGACTTGGGGGGGAGCTGTGCTGTGAGTGTGTGAGAAGTTGGGGGTTGTGGCCACCCCTACGGGATCCAGTTCCAGAGTCAGGGCCACATGCAGGCTCAGGTAGGGGTGGTCTGGGGAGTCGGATGGTCTGGGAAGTCAGGCATTCTCCCCTGCCTGGCTGTGGATACGGTGGCCTGGGGCCACCCCATGTCCTCATTGACGGGAGGCCTGTCCCAAGCCTTGGGGTATAAATAGCAGTGTCTACTTGGGAAGTCACACGATGGCCAGTGGCCAGCCCTTCCTTCCTCTGGCTGGCGCCCTGCCATGTTCCACACTATGACACACACCCAGGTCACCATGACCGTCAGCCTCCCCTCAGCTCCTTGTTCTGATGACGGTGGGGCTGGGTTAGAGTGGACACTGGGAGGACCTTCAGGATGGTGCAGAGTTGCCCACTCCCTGGGGACAGAGCTGTGTGCCCCTCCCTCATGCCCTCAGGCTGGTCCTGGGCCCGGGAGAAGTTCAGGATATGGCACGAGACAGCTTGCAGGGCAGGCTCCCCTCCAGTCTGAACAGAGGCCCTTGACCGATGTGACCACTCCCCAGAGGCCCTAAAGCATTTCCTAGCCTGAAGAGGCTCCTGGGCATTTCAGGCCAGAAGACTGGGACTGGCCTGGGAAGCCACCAGCGAAGGTCCTTCACCTGCCCAGCTCTCACATCTGCCTTTGGGTGGGCCCTGAGCCCCACCAAGAGCATCCTGGCCCCTAACTGGCCACCAGAAGGCAACTCCGATGCTCCTGATCCCAGAGGAGGCTGGCGTCCCTCTCTGTCTTCCTAGACAACCACAGGGACTGTCTGCCATGGCACTGGTCACCCAGATTGTCATCTGTCTGTCTCTCCTGTGGATGGTGAGGGTTGCAGAGAGGCATCGGGTCTGCATCCTTTACCGCTGTCCTCTGACCTGGCCTCGGGGCCATGGTGACTGCGACAAGGTTGGGTGAGGCGTGGATTCATCATGTTGGGGTTCAAGCAGACAGTAAGGAGCCATCTGTCAGCTTCGAGCCTGAGGTGCTGGGACCCTCTGGACAGTTCTGGGGTGCATGCCCCATACCCTTAGGCCCTGGAAACGCTGTCTGACTCACTCATTAAACTCCTCATCCTTTCCTGGGGGGCTTGGTTCCTGTCCTACCCCCAGGAAGGAGACTGAAAGTTCTGCTCTCCCCTGATGCCACCGTGACTGTCCGAATACACCCTCTTCCTTCCCCGTGCTGCCTGATCCCTGGGTGACAGCCCTAGGGAGATGGTGCCTCCCTCCGGTGTGCCCCTTGATCTGCAGAGCAAGCACCTCCATCTTTCGGCCTCTCTCTGGCTCTTCCCAGTGCTGCCCCAGGCAGCCTTCCCTCCCACCCTCACCCAGGCCCCAGGCCAAGTCTCTTGCACATTCCAGCAGTGACCACAGACAGAGACTTCCCTGTGTTTCTGTCTGTCCCACAGCCAAGGTGCTGGGTGGCACCCTGGGTGGGGCAGCTGGGAACAAGCCCTAGGGGTGTTTGGGAGGTGCCTACTATTCTGATATTCCAACAATTCTCTCATTCTCTGCCTACTCTTGGGGAGGAGACATGCTCTCCTCCCCACCCTAGGCCACAGATCTACCATTTGGAAAGAGTAGAAAAATAACCATGGTCATCGCAACACTGTGTATGGAAGGTTTACCACGTGGCAGGCACTGTGCTAAACACTTTGCCAGTTTCCTCATCCCATGCTCAAGCAAACGTACTAGGCGATCCCATCATTATCCCATTTTTTGAGGCTGAAGGGATAATGTAACATGTCTGCCAACACGGGTAGGAGTCTGGGCCACAGTCCAGGTTTTAACTGCCGAATTAAACTCTGCTTCCGCTCCGAGTCCATGCGTTAACAATCCCTCTCCTCCAGAGGCCAGTGTCCTTACTTTGGCCTCCCTTGCGCACCAGGCAGCTGCCTTCTTGCACCACAGTGCGCAGACTTGGGAGAACCATGGCCCATTTTGCAGATGATGCTCTCTGCTCCCTTCGGAAGCCCCGCTGTGTGGCACTCAAGGAACAAACAAGGGATATATCCACATGGGCAACGGGCAAGAGGTGGCAATGGCAATAAGACTCTGGTGGCTGAGAAGTAGAATGAAGCGGTTGCCCACTTGGGAGTAGGGACAGCAGACAGCCATGTGCCTTTGGGGACAAACCACAGAGAAGGGAGGCTATGGAAGGACCAGCACCTGGAGGGTCGAGTGCAGAAACCCAGCCCGGAGTCTTTGCGAACTAGACACCTCCCCAAGCCTGCGTGGCCAACATCCCACCCAGTGGGAACAAAGTCACTCTCCGGAGAAGATGAATTAGGAAGCTCCAGGAATGACGCATACAGATAGAGGCAAAGGGACCTACAGAGAAAGGGGACAGTGACACTCCACAAGGAAGGGTGGGACGCCACCAGACCTTTCCCTCTTTGGATGCTGGAGTGCTGCACTAGACTTGATGCTTTCCAGGGAAAGACAGGGCTGCACCCTGGGACACTGAATCCCTCAGAACGATGACTGTGGATGCTGACAGTGGCGAAGAGTGCCCGGAAAGAGCCCACCCAGTCACCTGTCATGGGGAGAGGCTGGCCCACATCCTCTCCTCTTTTCTGCATCCCTTCCACACATGACAGACAAACAACGTGTCTGAAGGAAACCTTTAACATGAAATGATGATTTTTCTAAAAACCACCTGAAGAAAAGCGTTTCAGAGAGCACAGGAAAAAAAATAACATTCATATAAATGAAAACATCAGAAAGGAAAGAGAAGATATTTTACTCATAAACTGAGAGTAGGATAAAATAGGGTAAGTTCTAGAAATAAAGAAAACAATAGAATAGTATCCAAAAATAAGGTGAAGATCACGTATCTCAGAAAATACAAAGAGACAAAAACCAAAAAACAACAAAAAGAAAACAAAATCCTAGACAATAAAAAAGGGAACAGCTGTATATTAAGGGTTCCAGAAAGAAAAAATAGAAGAGATAAGATAGCTAAATAAATAAAGTGGTGCCCTGGTTCATGAACTTGGTTCTCTCCACCATTCTGGTCACAAACCAAACTGGATGAGAACTGAATCAAATTTCCCCATAAGGTCAACATTGAACCTAAGCACTGAATTTGATTTGGTTCCAGTCCAACTCGGTTTGTGACCAGAATGGTGGAAACAATCAAGTTTTTGAACCGAGGTACCACTATAATAGAAGAACATTTCAATCACTGAAGGACATTAGTTTCTAGATTAAAAGGGCCCAATGAGTATTGTCCAAAATAAAAGACCAATACACATAGCTGTGAAATATAAAAAAATGAGGGAGGGAGGAAGGAAGGGAGGGAGAAATAGAAGGACAGAGGGAGAAAGACTCCTAAAAGTTTCCAGACTTAGCAGGTCATGGTGGTGCATACCTGTAATACCAGCCATAGGGAAGCTGAGGCAGATGGATCACTACCAGTTCGAGGTAAGACTGAACTAAGTAGTGAGACCCTGTCTCAAAAACAAACAAATGAATGAACAAACAAACAGCTTCTAGACTTTTAAAAATGTCACATTCAAAGTCTTGGGAATCAGAACATATGGCATGTCTCGACTGCAATGTTGGGTACCACGAAACAATAGAAGTGACTCCTAACCTAGAAGTTGATGTCAAATCAAACTGTTGGGCAGATGTGTGGGAATAAAGAAGTTTTCAGATAGGTAAACCATTTGTCTCTGTACACACTTTTCCAAAAAGGTACTTGAGGATGTGCACCACCAAAACAAGTAAGAAACTAAAAAGCACCCTTCCCCCAAAGCAGTGTGGCATCCAGCAAACACAAGGACCTCCTAAAACAGTATTAAGGAAGGCCTTGAACACCCAGTCTAGGGTGTGGTGGTGCAGGCCTGTAATCCCAGTACTCAGGAGGCTGAGTCAGGAGAATCACTGTGAGGAGGGTCACTGTGAGTTCAAGGCCAGCCTGGGTTACACAGTGAGTTGAAGGCCAGCCTGAACTACATAGCAAGACCCAGTCTTAAAAAAAAAAAAAAAAAGCACCTAGTCTAGCCTAAATGGCAGAGGGAAATTGAGAGGAAACTATTAGATGACCTGGTAGGGATTACTTTCCAAAAATTACATTAAGAAGCATTTTACAGAACTATATGAGGGTGTGGGGACAAAAAGGCCAAAAACTTGGACAAGTAAAAAACTTGTTTTTAAAAATAAATGTCACCTTGTTATAATGTTTGGCTCAGCAAAAAAGACTGACATAATGAAGAAAGTTAAAAAGAATTTAATCAAAATGTGTCAATACTCTATTGGCGTAGGCGGAGTGAGGGGCAAATGAGTATGTACGAAGTGATGCAAAGGCAGACCCCAGCCTTCCTGATAATATCTAAACTGAAATCACCAAGCACTAGCAGTCTGGAGATGGTTTTAAGAAGCATGAAAGATAGGGAAAAAAACAAAAAACAGAAGAGTTAAGGTTGCAAGAGGTCGTCTACAGAAACACAGTGAGGAATGGGGAGGCCAACAGAGGAGACGGCGCAGCAAAGCTGGCTGGGCAATAAGGAGGACCTATTAATAATATCCCAGGACACTGCCAAATACTTTTCAGGACCCTGTATATAACTTCTCATGGGCTTCCACAAGTTGTGGATGGCATGAAAGAGACAAGGTACATGAGGAAGCCACCATGACTCCTCATGGTAGCCCGGTTTGTATCTCCTGGACATGGGGTGCACTTTGATTTTTGCTCTTATCTTTTTCTGTCTTTGTTCAGTCCAAGGTTAAGCTGCAGAACTAGTTCTTCCCTTATTCTATTCACCTCTCACTTTTCAAATAAACTTTTGGCACCACTTTTGGCTTTTCTTGTCTAATTCTTTGTTTGAAGCAAGAAGGACCTGGAATACTTATAATTGGCGAGCCATTTTGAAAGGAACTATCTGGAAGCTGGAACTGGACCTGACGCCCCCAGCCCCCAGCCTGCTTGCCAGCAGAAGCACTACTCTTTGCAGGGAACTCAGCTCAGCACCCAAGGCTGCCATCAGCAAGCACAGGGTGTTGTGGAGGAGATAAGATAGGACAAGGAATTTTGCAGGTTCTGGGACATCTGGAGACACCTAAAAATTGGCACTGGACACTTCAAGGACTTTGCCCACTGAGATGCAAGTCTGCCAGAGAACTTTAACCACAGATATGTAATAAATCTTCCCACCTGCCTTCTTTCCATCCATATAAAAGGGGTACATTTCTCTGTTCAGCATAGGTGGTCTTAGGTCGCTCTCTGCCTGCACCCAGGCTCAATAAATTCCATGTCATGTTGCCTTTACCCAAGCCTGGGGGTCTCTGCTGGCTCCCCACTCTCCCCCATGTGTTACAACATTTTGGCATAGCCAGCCAGAGATAACATTTGGATGTGGCCAGCCATGACAGTAAGGCTCAGGTACTGGACACCAAGGTAAGGCCCATGCTGGGCACAATTTTTGTTTCTCTCCATGAGGCGGCGGCTGCTGCTGCTGCTGCTGCTGCTGCTCCTCCTCCTCCTCTTTTTTCTCTACTTCTTTCCCTCTCTCTCTCCCTTAGGCCAGGAATTGGGGGATTCTTCTCAAAGTACTAGGGAGGGTCTTCTTGGCCCGGCTTTGGGGATGGAACAAAGGAATACAGGCTTGTTCATCTTTCTAGCCAATTGCGCTCACTCCATGGGTATGACTTGTCTGCATGTTTGTTTGTTGTGCACTTTACTAAATTAGCCTGGTTTCCTCTTACTAAATTTGCAAATGGCTTTTTCTCAGTTTGTGTTTTGGTCAGGAGTGCCACCCTGTTACCTCGACATGTGGTCAGCTGCTGTCTTGTCTTTTTGCATGACTATGCATCTTTAACGTGTGTGTGTGTGTCACTGGCCACTGCCATCTTTTTTTTGTCTATCTACTTCTTTTCTTTTTTTTTAAATAACTGGCCTTATGAGCTCAGCCTCTGATTTTGGAGAGGATATGGTCTTATGGAAAACCAGAGAGAGGAACCTTATTTTTTTTCCCCCCACCCAAAAAAGAAAACCTCTGTACTACCCCTTTAAGAACTTTTACAGCCTTGCTGCTGCCAAGGGGCAATGCTGGGGGCTTACTCCTTTCCTGGTGGGCCATGACCATTTTACTGTGGCTCTGAAGGAAAAAAAAATTTGTGTGTTTTAAAATGCCCAAGGCCTCTCTCTGGCCACTCCAAGAACCTGCCTGAGACCACTGATACTTGGCTTTTGTTTAAATGTAGATAAGTTAAAGACTGATGCCAGATGCTGACACAGAACAACATCTAACATTTAAAAACCTAACTAAAGTGACTATGAGTGTATGAAAACAGCCATCCCAGTTCATGCTACTTTCTTCAACAGAACAAATGCAAGACAGGTTTTCTCACCTGGTTTCACATCTGGTTAGGTAGTCACCAAGGGATATGAAACACCAGCTAAACCATTAAGAGGCTTAGAATAAATACAAGTTGGGCCATTAAGGGGTCCAACTAAGTGGTTAAAAGAACTTTGCTTGAGAAAGTTCTGCCATTACCTCATGTGAGTTTGGACTAGGCAAGGCCAACAGATGGCGTAGCCTCTTTGTCCCTAAAAAGTTAATGGGTCCCCAGTATGGAGACAAAAGCCCTCAGGAGGCTTTCTTCTGTGCTTCTGTGTTCTTTATTTTTTTGTGTGTGTGGGTACCGGAAATTGAACTCATGACCTTGGGTTTGACAGGCAGGAGCTCTGCCACTGAGCTATATCCCTGGTCCTGCTTCTGTGTTCTTGATACCAGTATTGCCCAAAGGTCCAGACAGAGACACTGTTCAGGCTTGTGTGAAAGTCTCACAGGAGGCATTCTGTGGACTTCAGGTCTCTTCCTTGTGCGTGCGATGCCACCTTAAGAAGTACAGGCCTAACTGTCTCCTTCTCTATATAGGTCTCGAGACAAGCAGATGAGAAATCTATCAGATTTCGTCACTACAAAGTCCCCGGACTTTGACACTAGGCTGTATCCTTGATGAATGGGACAGGCTTGATCCGGACAGTTTAAAACAAGAACAGATTATCTACTATTGTAATACGGTCTGGGTTCAATATGAACTGGGAGGGAACAGAAGATGGCTAAGGGATGGTACTTTATTTTTGGTATGGGGAATCAAACTTAGGACCTTGTACTTTTCAGGCAGGCGCTGTGCCGCTGAGCTATAACCCCAGCAGGGATGGTACTTTATAAACTATGAGACTGTTCTTCAGTTACAGAGTTTCTGCTTGGAAAATAAAAGGTGGAGTGAAATGCCTTACATTTAGGCTTTTGTAACTCTCCAGCAAATGGAATGCTCAAGAATTATGGTATTTAGTACAGACCCCAAGGAAGACAAAGGTATCTTGTATGATCCTGTTTGAAACTCCCACTTGTCTCTCAGGGGGATCTAGCTCTTGCTGGTCTATTTAGGGAAGATAACCACACTAGCAGCTCATCTTGACCTCCCCCTTATAATCCTCAGACCAATAAATCTGGTCCATGTTTTCCAAATGACCAGGGACTCCTTTAGCCTGTTTCGGGAAATTTCCCAAACCAAGCCAAGCCAAACCAAACCAAAAGGAAGACTCCTTGCACTGAGGAGATAAGAAGGCAGCGTTTAATCTTTACACCAGCAGACTGTTGGTTTTTCACTCCAGTGGACTGTTGCAGGGATAATTCCTAAATCAGGAGGGAGTTTAGTTTATATAGAATTAGAAGTGGGAGGTACAAAGCAAGTGACCAAATGTTATATGATTGGTTACATACATTGAATTGACAGACAGCCTAGTCTTGAAACAATAGAAACACTCCAGGAACCCGGGGGGGGGGGCTCTTACAGATCGAGCACAGTCAAGGGTATTACCATAATACAGAAATGTTCTCGGGAGAGAGAGGCCTTTACTGAATGAGCACAGTTAAGGTCATTACCATGATATAGGAATGTTCCAGAAAGAGGGGCTTTACTGAATGAGCACAGTTAAAGGCATCACCATAATATAGAACTGTTCCTGAGAAAGGGGCTTTACTGAATGAACATGAATCAGCCCAGGGCACCTTAAGGTATAGACAATTACTCTGACTTAGTGCTCATCTGAGGCTGGGCTGTAGACACTGTCAGGGACAACTGAATTTAGCAGAAACAGCAGAACAGCAACCTGTCAGAGGCCTCTAATTGATCATGAAATAAAGTAAGTTTACCATCTCACGAGTGTGTTTCTATGTTACAACTTTGATCCTTGCTTTTGACTTATGGCGAGAAGTTCAATTCATCTTGGCCATTTGCTGGACCTCAGATGAAAGACAAAGAATCCTACAAGAGGCTAGGAGCTGTGCAGACGAGCAATATGTTCTAAAAAGGGAAGGACACCACCCTAGAGAGGTTATTCTGTCCTCAATGGAGCCAAACTGGGATCATAATACTCAGCATGGACTAGAAATGATGTGTGGGATGCTAGTTGCTCTTATCACGGGGATGACAATGTATATTAAAAAGTTTGTTAATTATGATAAAGGGAGTGACACAAAGGAAAATTCAGCTATCTTTTAACTGATTAGCAGAGGCTTTCCACAAGTATACTAATATAGACCCACCTTCCAGGAAGGGAGAGGCATTAATGACACATCTCATCTGTCTGTCAGTCCCTGATATCCGGTGTAAACTACAAAAACTTCAGATGGGGCCACAGACACCTATGGACCAATTGCTGGACACGACCTTTTCTGAGTTCAACAATCAGCACCCAGGGGAAAGACAAAAGAGAAAGGCTAAGATTATAACTGCTGCAATTGGTAATGCTTCAAACCCACCCAGGTTGTCTGGGTAAAAACCAAGAAAAACAGAGAAAACAGTTCCTGTTCCAAGTGCAAAGGAACTGGACACTGGGCACAAGGTTGTACCCAGCCTCTGCCTGGGCCCTGTTTCAAATGTGAGGCACCTAATGTGCCTAGCTTGTGGCAGGGGACTTTTTTTTTTTTTTTTTTTTTGCAGTGCTGGGGATGGAACCCAGGGCCTTGTGCATGCAAGGCAAGAACTCTACCACTGAGCTACATCCCCAGGCATGGTCGTGCAAGCCTATAATCCCAGCACTTGGAGGGCTGAGGCAGGAGGATTGCCCTGAGTTCAAGACCAGCCTGGGTTACAAAATGAGTTCAAGGCCAGCCTGAACTGCATAGTGAAACTGTCTCAAAAAAGACAAAATAATAAACAAACAAACAAAAGAAAAAGATACCCATCGCTTTGGGAAAGCTAGGAGGAGCCACTGACCCAACCTCCTCCAGGAAAAGCCCCTGTTCTGTTTCAGCCCACTTGCTACATGACTTGCTTCCCCATTTGATCCTGATTTGATCCATATTACCTGAGCAATTATGCTTGTAACCTTATTGGTTGACCATAGTTTTGTCCCACCTCACACACATCTTGTAATTTCCCATTTTCCCCCAAGTTGGACCTACCTTACTTCATGGTTTTGCTCTATAAAAATCCCTAGAAAAGGCAAGGTCCTCAGTAACCCACTTGGGGCCCCTTCTGTCTCTCGGATGGAAGTTTTCTTTCCCTAATGAATATATTCTGCTTTTAACCTCTGTTGTTCCTAAAATTCATTCTTTAATTTTAGAGAACACGAACTCACACCAGATACCTAACAGTTAGGAGTTTCTTTCCCCTATATCAGAGCCCTGAGTAATCTTGGATGTCATGGGTGAATCAATTCAACTACTTATAGATGGGGTGAGGCTCATTCTGTTTTGGTTTTCTTCTCTAGAAAACTCCTCAGCTGGGCCTGGTGGCTCACACCTGTAATCCCAGCACTCGGGAGGCTGAGACAGGAGGATCCTTGTGAGTTTGAGACCAGCCTGGGCTACAAGGCCAGCCTGAACAGCACAATTAAGACCCTGTCTCAAAAAGACAAGGGCCAGGGATTTAGCTCAGTGGTGTGAGCACCTGCCTGGCAAGCGCAAGGTTGTAAGTTCGACCCCCAGTGCCACAAAACAAACAAACAACCAGGAAAAAAAGAAAACTCTCCTCTAAGTCTATAGTGTAGTTAGGGTTGAAGGGTCCCCCTAGTCAGAAATTCTTTACTCTTCCTCTGATGCGTTGCTTTGAAGGTCAAATGTTCGATTTTAAATTTCTAAATGTTCCAGTGTCCAACTCCCTTGCTAGGAAGAGATTTATTAACAAATTCCAGCTAAGGTCAAAAAGGATTTTACTTGCTGGGATTACACCCGGTTTCCCTGACCAAATTAGCCAACAAGTAAATCCTGCTTCATGGTACAAAGGAATACCTGGAAGGGCAAATTCAGCCATGCCAGTAATTATAAGACCAAAGACCCCAGCCAATTTCCTAATCAAAAACAGTATCCAATCAAGGAAGAGGCCCATAAAGGCCTCCAGCCTCTCGTAGATAGATTTCACAAATACAGCCTTTTAAAACCTTGTCAATCTCTTGCAATACTCCTATTTTCCCTGTCATAAAGCCCTCAGGAGAATATAGGGTGGTAAAGAACCTCCGTCTCATTAATGAGGCTGTTATTCCAATCCATCTTCTAGTGGTAGATCCATACAGTTCTCTCCCAAATTCCAGGTAATACTAATTGGTCCTCAGTCTTAGATTTAAAAGACACATTCTTCATTCCTCTACATCTAGACTCCCAGTGTCTGTTTGTCTTTGAATGGGAACATCTCATTACAAGACAAAAACAGCAATACACTTGGACACTTCTACAACAGAACTTGAGAGACAGTCCTCACCTTTTTGCTTGGGCACTAGAAAAAGACTTGAGGAAACTAAAGCTGGAACAAGGAACCTTTTTTTTTTTTTTTTTGCAGCACCGGGGATCAAACTCACAACTTTGCGCTTGCCAGGCAGGTGCTTACGCCACTGAGCTAAACCCCCGGCCCTTACCTTTTTGAGACAGGGTCTTGCTATGCCGTTCAGGCTGGCCTTGAGCTCACTTTGTAGCCCAGGCTGGTCTCAAACGATCCTCCTGCCTCAGCCTCCTGAGTGCTGGGATTACAGGTGTGCGCCACCAGGCCCGGCTACAAGGAACCATCTTGCAGTATGTAGATGATATTCTAGTTTGTAGCCCAACTCAGGAACTATCTAACCATAATACTATCCAAACTTAAGGCACTTTCTAGCTAAGATGGGATATAAAGTCTCCAGAGAAAAGGTTCAGATATCCCTCAA